>PNEQ01011255.1:66753-99593 GCA_003012365.1 Medauroidea extradentata | reverse complement strand
GTTTAAAAAAAAAATATGTTCTGCAATTAAAGTACCCTCAGCGTAGTGGACTGGATAAAGCTGTTTGTATTTGTTGTTATAAAGATATACAGAAAATATAGTAACACTATCAATTAATACGTTATTAAAATTTAGTTACTCTTTTCTATAGTATACGCGGGCGAAGCCGCAAAGGGACAGCTAGTCTTTTCATAAACTGAACGTGCATTGAAACCCAACAGTCAAGTTTTCCGCGATTAACCATCATCTCAAGTTATGATTAAGTGTATAACATTGTTAGAAGTACGTAAATTTCGCAGATACATTCCAGGTCAGGTTGAACACCAATTATGTATACTTCATTGTCATGTCTGTGACTTGCTGGCGGCTGTTATGAAACGCGTTTGACTACTGCAAGCCAGTAGTAAATAAGGAAATAATGCGAAGTGCTATCGCTTGCTGCCTGCTTGTACGTTTATAAGCCAACAGATAATTTATTGTGGCCAGTGGGTGTATAGGACTGACAAGTCTAGGCTGCTGCCGGATGAATACCTCTAAACATTGTCCGTACATTCAGTTCTATCCAACTTCGGCTAGAGTATCTCTCCACAGCGTTTGTAGTTTTGTAACAGAATGTATAAGTAGATAAGTGAGGGGCGCGCGAGTGTCAAATGGGCCGGCGTACATACGTCAGTCTTGCAAGAAGTGGTGAGCTGAAGAGATAGGCTGGGTAGACGGCGACCCTAGGGGCAAGTGATGGATGAAGGTAGCGGTTGTCTGATACTGAAAGCCAATCAGCACGGTCCCTTGAGTAGGGAGCTGTGGGCTGGTTGGTTAGAAGACAAGGCCTATAATCTTGTCCCACAGTTCAGGTCTTCTCTTCTCCTTGCTATCGATAGGCCGGTCTAGAACCCTGCACCAACCGGCATTCCGCCACTTGTCTTTCACTGCAATCATTTAGTATCATTACTCTCTGAGGTTTCTCAAATCTCTTTCTCAAACTACTTCAAAGGAAAGTGATTAATGTACGGAAAATAAATTTCATTTGTACATTTAAACACAATTCACACTTCAACATCTTAAGAGTGTGTGGTAGATGCATAAACGCAAAAAAATTAATAAATAAAATTTAAATCTACACGTTATTGAAATGATTTGGAATAATGAAACTTCTGCTTTCAATTTGGCCTATAAATGTTCTAATATGTTTTAATAATAGACAACGTTAAGAACATAATCTTATACACTGTTTACAGTTTGGATTGGTTGATTGCTGTTGCTTAAACCTAGAGCCAAGATTTTAAGGTGATACATTTTTACACCATTTGCTTTCAATGCCATATGTAGGCCTACACATGTGAAGCTCTGCTTCCAGGTCAGTGATTGGCTGCTTCAACTCTCAGTTATCTTGGTATTCTACCGGGTAATCACAGACGTATGTTGCCACAATAACATTAATCTGATTGGTGCAGTCATATAATAGACGTGCCAGAACAAACTCAAGCTGCCAATAACCATGAAGCAAAGATGCCGATGTGTAAGAAAGGCATTGAAACAAAATGCTGGAAAAGTCTTTTCGCAACAAAGCCGTGGCTCCTCTTGTACCATAGCCTCTAGCCTACATGTGACAATCACTAGACAAATAGAAATTATTTGCTTCTTCCGAAAGAATACTGGTCGAAAGTTAAGAAAAGTAGTGAAGGTGTAACAATTTGATAACTCTGGTCCTAAGCCAGGCAAAAATTGTGATAAATTTCCTTGCATGGAACTTAACAGTGGAAAATGAAACATTTGAGGACGACAAGTACTGATCCCCCTTAACAGCGAGGTTGTAATTTTTCACCTTTCAGAGTATGTTTGTAGGTTTTGTTAAGTTTTCATCAATCATTTTGGTAACGGTAGGATGCATTTTTATGGTGGTTATGTTTTCAACATTACCTTTAAAAATTTCTTATTAGTATTAAGTTTTAATTTTTCTTTTAATAAATAATGTGCCTTATAGCGTTGTTGCACAATATTGAGTTAGTTTTCCGTTTGCTGTGGAAACGTAAAATGGCAGGTGTGATTATTTTTTTAATGTCTGAGAAAGAGACAGATATGTAGGCAGGTGCGCCAGATGATTTTTATTGTTTTTTGAACACAGCTAGATTACAGAAGGCCTGGATTGGCCGAGAGTGGTGGCGTAATGTAGCTGACCTTATTAGGAGTTAGAGGGTGGTTCTGTGCTATTCAAGGGGAATGATAGTGCCTTTATTTCTGATCGCCTGCTCTTCAATGTTGTTGAATGAGGCTAGCATGAAAAGCTCTTTTCATTTGCATGTGTCACGACCGAGTTAAGATGGTTTGAATGGTTCGTTGCAGTTTTGTTATCGCGGCAGGTTAGGTGTTGTGAGAGATCTTTGTAGAGTTAATTAACGTCGGAAAGGAATAAACGGACGTAAAATGATCACTCGACAGTCATGTAATTATTTGTAACGGAACCTATGATTGTGTATTATGTATAGTGGAATTCTTATGCTCTGCACTGAGTCTAGGCGGGAATCACCTTTATCATTGCTAAGCTGAAACGTGACACGGTCTTAAGAGCCAATGAGGGTGTAGGAGGTGACCAGTGCTCTTTTTTAAACAGGATTGCCATTGGTGCTATAGGTATGAGGGAAACACCATAACCCAGTCTTTCACATGTTGCCTACGGGTGTTTGAAATTTAACTTCTCAAAAAATTTCTCAAAATTCCCGAATCTCTAGTCACAACAGAGCGAGTGTACTTCGAATAATATGTAAATGTGTTAAACAACAAATACATAATTTAATTTTCATGTCAATTCACTGTTGGTCATTACACAGGAGTGTTGCAAAATTCTATGTCAATATTCTAGGAAAACAATCCTCACGTGTAGAGGAACAAAAAGTTTTATGTGAACATAGGTCCAAAACGCACCGTTTCTGCGCTACAGTTGGCAATACATGACGCATGGTTGATAGCGCGCTGGCAGGATCATGTTGCTGTGTCACAGTTGTTCCTACTGTCTGTGTGTTAGTGGCGTAGTGTGTGGCATAGTAACATGTTATGTACTGCTGTAATGATGCCCCACAGCAACATGATCCTACCCTCGCGCTATCAACCATACGTTGCTGACTGTAGGCAGAAATGGTGCGTTTTGGACCTATGTTCATTAGACACTTTTTGTTCCTCTACACATGAGGATTATTTCCCTACAATATTGACATGGAATTTTGCAACATTCTGTATAACAATCGGTATAGAACGCGGGTCAGCATAAAAATGTAGTACACTTTCGACATTTGCTGGGGAAATTTCCACCCTGGAAATTAAAAAATTGAAACAAAATAGTTTTTGTCATTGAACCTACAAATGTTACCCACTCAGTACATGTTGAAAGTACCGCACCCAATAGAGACAGTTGACGCAATACGGCGGTCTGTAGCGGAGAACGGTAATTGGCTGACTAGCAAGAAACTGTAGCATGTACTTCAATCTGGAGTGATTCGCCGCGGCCAGGCAAGGCAGGGTGAAAGGTGGCATAGTGTACAAGAGAAGGGCGCCTACAGCAGGCGAGGAAATGCAATTTACACGGTAGCAGGGACATCGAGGGTCATTACAAAGGTCGCCAACAATCTGACCTTGAAGGAAGAAGGCAGTCCCACGTCTTCTGTCCAGGCCTCTCATTGGACACAGTCGAGACACTACCAGACACAGAATAGTTAAGAATACAGAAGTGTAACAGCCGGTAGGACAGAGAATCTACTCACACACGCCAGCAAAATGGCTTCCCTGGCCAGCAACATGGCGGATACGCCTACAGCCAATCAGCGTAAGTCAGTTGCCCTGCTATAGACTGTTCACGATAAAGTGAGCACTAGTTAAATTTTTATTTCAGTCGTTTTGCAATCGTCATTAATATTTTTGACCTGAAAACTTCACTGGAACAAAAAATCAGTGTAAACGTTTCTCCACTCTCAAAACTTCACATATTTGGCCCAAATGAAATATAGTTTTTTATTATTAAAAGTGTTGGAGAGCAAGGGCGCCCGTAAGGTGGAGGGGGGGGGGGCTGAGCCCCCTAACAGATGATCGGCAATGTGTTTAGATTTGTTTTTTTTTTTTTATATAAAATGTCTAGCAAACTTTTTGCGGTTTGATAAGTTTCGTAATCAACGCGGTTTCGTCTGTCGAAATATGCCAGTGGCTACAAATTTATACACAGACTATATCCGTTCCTGTGTACATAAACATACTGTATATTATGATCTTGCCTCCCACCCTTACGATCCATAAGATGGGCGCCTTTGTTGGTGAGGGCTAAGTTTAAAGTGAACCGACTAACTGGCAGCCAGGCCAATAGGAAACCTGCCAAACATACACGGAGATGGTATCATCACTCCCGGGAAGCCAATAAGCGGCTGATTCGCCCGTGTTAATTGAGCCACCACGTCATTTCCCGTCTGTATCGCTATTCAGTCTATGTCTTCACTGTCTCCCTCGCTGACACAGAATACATGACCGTACAGAGACGTACTTGAGTAGCATGAGACAACAATATGGCGGGAGCGACTGAAGTCAGCTCATTAAGGTCTTGTCTACAAACCTATTGCCATAACGTTTAAATACAGTGAATTAAATTTTAAAACTGATCACTTCCCAACTAATCAATTAAAAAAATGTAAAACGTTCTAAAAAAAAAAAGTATCCTACTGTAGGTTCTATGTATGTTAAATGTTGCGCACTTTTTATTTTCTTTGCTTGCTATCTTAAACGCGATTTTAAATGTAATGGGTGGATAATGAATTTTCATCTCGGAGGCTGAATTGGCCCTCAAGGTAACACCTGAGGCTACACTAGGCGAGGATGAAACCGCGATGCCTAGACTGCAAGTGACTATAAGCTCGTTCGAAGTCTGCCGCTGGCCGATATTGTCGTGACTTGCCGCGGAGAATGCTTACACGGTAGAGAGGCCAATCTCTGAAAAGACGTAAAGGACAACACATAAAAGTTCGTGGCCAACTGAATCGCAGATTATTCTCTGTTATGTACAGGAAAGTGAAGTTAAGTCTGCTACCAGATGATATTGCATGTCTCTGCGCATTGTTTTTCACAGTATGTGTATGAAGAGACAATGAAACAAGCAGTTATGAACCCGGAGACTGTAAGTTTTTCTCTCCGGTCGGGAGTCGAACCCGGGACACTTCGCATACCGACTAGGAGCTGCAACTACCGAGCCAATATTTAAAATTTCACTGGAAAATCATTTACGACGAAAAGTTTCCGAATGTGACGGTGCAGTGGTAAATATTTGTCTTGCATTCGGGAAGACCCGGTTTCGATCCCATACTCCGGCAATCGTGGCTTAGATTTTCCAAGGTTTTCCGAAAGCACTCCAGATGAATTCTGGTACGGTTCTTTAAACAGAACCTCGATCCTACCCCCCCCCCCCCCCTCTTTTTCCCACACAACTCGGTGTACGTCTATCAATGCTTTGTACTTTTCAAGCGACCAAATAAAATAAATAAATGCATTACCTATACATAGAGACTCCTGTTTATCGCGAAAAGAATTTTGCTCAACTTTGATTCGGTGCCTTTCGTATGCACATCTGCTTCGTGGTCAGTAATTGAACATTGAACTTTCACGAGCCTTGAGATTCTACACGCAGATCATAGACGTGTGGTGTTACAATAACGTTGCAGGATTGCAGACGTGCACGTAAAACACTGAAACAAGCTGAGGAATAATTATTTACACGAAAAACAGGAGTCCATATCGTTAACCCGTATTTCAGTAGGAATAACTATGGAAGTTGATATAAGCGTATGAATCGTACGTCATATATTGAGAACTGTAGTGCAAGAACAGTGCGTTTTTGGACCTATGTCCATATCACACTCTTTGTGCCATGTATAGGTGTAAGAATTGTTTCCCCAAAATATAGACACGCAATTTGGCCACACCCTGTATTTCATCTGTTAGACAAAATGAGAGAAAGAAAGAACCACACGACAAAGACTGTCTAGTATGTTTATTTACTTTCGGGTCCGCGGTGGCCGAGGGGTCAGACCTCTCGCCTCCCACCAAGGCGATCCGGATTCGACTCCTAACGAGGTCGGCCCCCGGATTTTCGCACGTGGGAATCGTGCCGGACGATGCCGCTGGTCGGTGAGTTTTCTCGGGGATCTCCCGTTTCCCCCGCCCTATCATTCCGGCGCGGCTCCATACTCACCTCATGTCCCCCCTCACCAGCGCTAGAGGCCTCGATGTTAAGTGCTGACCAAAATCTCTTCTCTCTTATCTTTATTTACTTTCGATCCCTGGGACTCGATTGTTAGTTTCTTGGGTTGTCTACCGTTACCTTTCGACAACGATCCCGAGAATCAGCGCTTCAGCCGATCGAGAACCATTTTTTCAAACAATCGGAAAAGACACAACTCGAAATAACTATTCTAAGTGCATTCTTCGGCATAGTTCATGTTAACGACTCCCTCCTCTGTAAGTTTCCTCTTCCATCTTAACTTATAGTTAACCACCTACTAGGCAAATATAAATACTTGGAATTTTTATTAAAATAGTACACGAAAAATAATTTTTCGCCTAAATATCAATCTCGTAAATTAAATGTCTTAATCTAGTATTCAGTAAGAATGTAACTCGATCATGTTGGATCTCATGTGAGCAAAATAAAGACTACGAATAATTTATACGGGATATTTCGTGCGATGTGTGTTTGCGCTATGTTTTGTTTCAACACATCTCTCCATGCCGATGGCTGCTACTCACGGAACAATATTAATTAACAGAACATACAGTTGAATATTTAATATGACAATTATATGTGTTTATTTATCTTAATAAAAAGCATTGTTCAATTGCGTAATGCAAGAACTTCTGTCTAACCGTTGGCAAAGAATTTTGCTGTTACATTAGCACGACAATATGTAAAATGTTTTAAAAAATAAATAAAATTCATGGAAATTATATCTGAAAATTTATTTCATTGTTACTTAACATTAAAATATACTCCACAAAATACAGTACGTATTAAAAACTTTCGCGTTTTTGTGACGATTCGAACTTCAAATTACATATCGCGGGCACCAACATTCCAACGATGCTAACCACACACACATATATATACACAAGACAGTTCAGCTCTCAGTGATTTTCTACATAACATGACAATTCTATTGAGTGGAAGACTTTGCGAGTTTGCAGAGCTTTAGCTCTTGAAATATTATTTTTAATACAGTAACAAAATGTATTGGTAAAATTTTAAACGCTATTTAATCGGTATAGGATTTCATCGTGCAAACATTCTTTAAAAGTGTTAGTTAATCACTATCATTGAGAAAAAAAAGTATTTGCGATATGAAATTACGGCGACAATAGTTGTGACTTCACAGTTGTAATAACGTCTTATTAATAATGTCACACTACAAAAACTAATAAGCAGACAATTTGTAAAGCTTAGAATGTGCCAGGAGAACATAAATAAATCATAAAAATAATTCTGTTGTGGTTTTGGAATAAGAAAATGTACTATATTACGCTAAATAAAAAAGTTACCAAACTCGGAGAAGATTTGAATCTAAATATAATCTTCTCTGGAGAGATCACATTCCTAACATTAGAGTTGCTGCTGTATGATTAAAATAATTATGCAAAAAGTTTTACACGTTACTGTATTAAATATTATTATTTGAGAGTGCTCATACTCCGTAAAGCATTTAAGAAGGTTAAATAAGAGCATATGTGAAAATTGTCGTGCATGTTGTAATGTTACCGGAATCATACCACCCTTAGTCGACAATGTGGTCTATACTGAGTTACTGTGTTTATAACTGATTGTCGCTCTTAAAAATGTTATTCCAACATAAAGTTGATGTATTTATATCAGACACGACGTTAACAGAGCGCAGATTCGTGAATATTGTGCCGATTTGTAATAAACGTAACATTAGCGTTTTCATCCGCAATGTTCTTCTAGATCGTGAAGTAGCTCTCGACAGCAACATAGCACTCGAGAACTCTCAATCGGGTTGAAACGAGAATCGAAAGTAATCGAGACACTATAGCTTACCTGGGATATTCCGAGAATCGTTATTAAAGGATCGAAATGTCAGTACTGAGAAACTTAGAATAAAGTCCCAGATCTGTTAAAAAAAAGTTATGCAATGGGAGTGCGTGAACTTTTCTAGTTTTTTCGACAAATTCTAATGCAATACAGATCTCTGGCGATGAAAACTACAGCCTAGACTTCTCAGTTCTATACGTGTACCGGCTGAAGACGAATATACATTGGCTTCTAACAGTACAAACATGTAACACGTGATATCTCCACGACTTTTTTCCTTATTTATAACTGGCATGCAGTCGTTAGATGTGTGTTAAAACCGCTCTCGTCTAATCACAGAAGGAGGAGTGAAGTATGCGTTATCGACGTTCAACCTGACCTAGAATCAATACGTGCCTCTAATTATAAGAAATAAAAATTAGCAGAATATGCTTTAGTCAACAGGATACACAGAACATAAATACTATAAGGACAGCCAAATAAGAAAAATAAGGAAGAAAATAGAAACCAGGCCCCACCAAAGCAGACAATACAGGAAGGATGCCTGGTTTGGCAAAAGAACAAACAGATATAATTCATGAAACCAAAAATACGACACAATGATGAGACAAAATATAACACAGTAGTTCGCCAGACAGAAACAGAAAAGAGACGTTACACGAACTGGAATCTGTACCCGCCTTCAACACACACTGCTTATTTATATGTCCCCAGTCTCTTTAATTTTCTTTCATAGATATCTGCATCGCGATTTAGTTTGTCCAGAAAACATCACGCTACTACGCTCCCTTTATCACTGCCTCCTGCTCCGCTACGTTACGTTGCGCCTAGAGTCTTTCAGGAAAGCCGTCAGTCACGCCTAGTACAGGTGGTAAACCCACGACACATGTGTTTCTGGGCGACGTGCCATGGATCGTTACAATATTGGGATAAACAAAACGTTCCATTATAACGGAGCTGCTTTCTACCAACATAATATATTATTATTGCATTGGCTTGACTATGCTGCACAAACAGCAAAAAAGTTAATAGCCAGCTGCAGTTACGGTATTAATTATGCTCGATTTGTAAACTATCCCAGTTTTTTTTTTCATTGTCGCTTATTCCCAATATATGAAATATTATTTACATTAGTACAGTAGATATTAAATAGTTGACAACTGTATTGTATAATTGTATGTTATTAGTGTTGTTATATGTGTAAGTGCACTTGTCTTACCATACATACTTTTGTTTTAAATTTTATTTTCTCTATGTTTAGTAAATTGACAATTACTAATTTTTCTCTGTAAGAGACGTAGATATACTTTGTATTTTTTTTTCGAAACAATACTAATTAGAAAAATTGTAGTGTATGTATAACACACGGCAAATTTTAAACCGGCCTAGTGCTGAATTTTGTACGTGTCTAAATAAATAAATAAATAAATAAATAAAAATAAATATATCATAAATGTACAGTTTCAAATTTTGGTTTTAAAAACTCATAAAAATAATAATTACATAAAAAAACGTCGGATACTGCAACTGCGAAGTTTTCATTTGCAAAGTCGGTCATATGTAATTATATTTATTGCGTTGTTAACCAAGTTCATTCAAGGGTGCATCGACAAGGTTTTTAAACACGTTTAAAATTCGGAAATTCGAAAATTATCCGCCTTTTTATCCACGAATATTAAAAATATTTACGAAATTTGTATTTTAAAATGGTTCGTATGAAATATCTTCGATGATTTGAGAGGCCGAGTTCTAACTGGTACTTTTTGTTAACAAAATTACGATATGGCCCGACTTTGTACACAAAATCTGTGACGTATTTTGGGGTTTTGCGTTTCTGAAACTACAGAAGATTTTCACGTTATCACTTACGAAATACATATCCCAACCTTCCGCCATATTTTAGTAAGCAGGGAAATAGAATATACTATAGATTATTAATTATATTGAACCTAATAAAACTATTTGTAAACGTCTTTCAAATTCTATCTTTAGAATTCGCCATTTAGTTCTACCAACTGTACCTGCTTTATAACCAATACACCGTCGTAACGAAAATTATCAAAACAAAAACATTCTCCAGCTTTGATGATGGGACACCAACCAGGCAGTTGGGAAAATTGTAGTAACTGCCAGTCGACAGTCGAAGTGTTCCAATTGAAAGATTATGAAAACTAAACGCAAAAACCCACTTATCTCCTTCGAAGTAAGTTGGAACACTGCCTGAGATCGTAATCAATGTGACCACAATAAAAAACATTAATTTAGATACTAGTAAGTTGATTGTACAGAACCCCGCTTGAAAATGTGACTGTGGATAAAATTAGTGGTTTGGGACCACGGCCGTAGAACAGGTCTGGACACTCGCTTGGAAACTTGACCCCCTTGTTGTTTGGCTGTAGTTCACCAAGTTACCGAGAATGCAGTACATCTTTGGCGCTCCAATCAGGGCGGTCGGCTCAAACTCCACCCGCTTCCCTCCCACTAAGATAAACAATTTATCAAAACGTATTTTTTTATCAATTTATGAAAAACTTCCTTAGCTCACAATCCTAAAACACGGCTCCAGCAATCCTTATTTACTTTGTAATGTTAACAATGAAAAAAAGTGGGCGGAGTTTGAGCCCGACCACCCTGACTGCAGCGCCAAAAATGCACAACACTCTCGGTTACTTGGTGAACTGCAGCCAAACAACAAGGGGTCAAGCAAAATACATCGGTACATAGGCGAGTGTCCAGACCATGGTACGGTTTTAGAATTACACGTCTGGACACTATCCTGTCTACCAATTCTACTAAGTTGACACCTTTATGACTGATAGTTCCACTAGTATTTTTTTATTTATATCTTTATTTATTTACATACACTACACCAGAAATACAGTATTACGAAGATCCCCTTGAGCGTATGGTAATAGCTTTATTAGTAGTACAATATAGCGCCATACTACCAGTGGTCTTAGCTGCTTCGAATGAACTTACTACTTGTAATTTCATTTACACAATATTAAAACGACACCAGTAGGCCAGTGGTGCCAATCAGTCACATAAGTGCCAATTTTGTTATATAACAACTTTGCTCAAATACAATACATCTTCCTCTATGGCCGTAGACTATAAATTAACATCGCAAGACGGCTCTTTATACTACTTTACTCTATGGGCTTAAAAAAGGCAGAGTTAGCATTCACGGCGGCTTTGTTTGGTAAACCTACAAATAATGCTATGTTTGTGTACAAGCGTATAGTTTGTTTCGTTAGAATTCTTTGAAAGTATTTCCTGAATTGCAGCATAAAGCTCCAGCTATGGGAACTATTTACACCGTGGGACCCAATGAGGCGCTCATTGTATCAGGCGGTTGTTGTACATCGACAAAGAAGACGACGATCGTGGGTGGTTGGACATGGGCGTGGTGGGACGTTACAGACGTGCAGAGTCTCTCTCTACAAGTGATGACCTTGAATCCCATGTGTGAGACCGTGGAGACAGCCCAAGGTGTAGCCTTGACAGTGACAGGAGTTGCCCAGTGCAAAATCATGAAAGAGGAGAAGTTCCTACTGACTGCCGCCGAGCAGTTTTTGGGAAAGACCGTGAAAGAAATCAAGTCAGCTGTACTTCAGACTTTGGAAGGTCATTTGCGTGCAATTCTGGGAACCCTGACAGTTGAAGAAGTGTACAAAGACCGAGAGAAGTTTGCTGCCCAGGTACGTGAAGTGGCAGCTCCGGATGTTGGCCGCATGGGAATACAAATATTGTCGTTTACAATCAAGGATGTGTACGATGATGTGCAATATCTGGCTTCTTTGGGAAAGTCTCAGATTGCGGCTGTCAAGCGAGATGCGGACATCGGAGTGGCACAAGCCAACAGGGATGCTGAAATTCGAGAAGCTGAATGTGAAAAATCTGCAATGGATGTGAAGTATGATACATACGCAAAGATAGAAGGTTACTCCAGAATGTATAAGTTACAGAAAGCCAACTTCGAAAAAGAGATTAACACCGCAAGAGCTGAGGCAAAGCTCGCTTATGAACTACAAGCAGCTAAAATCCGTCAAAAGATTCGTAATGAGGAGATTCAGATTAACGTGATTGAGAGACAAAAGCAGATTGAAATTGAAGAACAAGAAGTACAGAGAAAAGAGCGTGAATTAATCAGCACCGTCCGTTTGAAAGCAGAAGCAGAGAGCTACAGAGTACAAACTATTGCAGAAGGAAAGAGGACACAGACGATCGAATCTGCGAAAGCAGACGCAGAGAAAATTAAGAAGATTGGTGTTGCCGAGGCTATTGTTACAGAAATGGTTGGCAAAGCAGAAGCTGAAGGCATGCGGATGAAAGGAGCTGTTTACAAGCAATACGGAGAAGCAGCTGTTATGTCTCTGGTGCTAGATGCACTTCCAAAGATAGCGCGCGAGATAGCAGCTCCTCTTGCCAAAATTCAAGAGATTGTTCTTCTCGGGGGAGATGACCACATTACTGCCGAAGTCAACCGTCTAGTTGGACACATTCCACCAGCTGTCCAAGCACTGACTGGCGTTGACGTGTCGAAGGTGCTGAGCAGTCTTCCTGGTGCCAAGTGAACATCTACTGAGCTCGACTTTCCGAACGTCCGGAAGGTTATGTATGGTGCATCTCTAAAGAAAAATTCGCAGGAGGACAATTTAAAGCCGAGTGGTGCAGTTTACTAAACATTTTGTTCAGTAGTCTATATTATAAGGCACTGAAATTTGTTCTATTTTACATGTATAATGTTTATTATTTAACACTTGTGTCACGCGTTCGTATGGGCGTTTAAGATATTTTCAAACCATTTAAATACACATAAAACGTTATCGTACAGGAACTGATTGAAAATGTTTGGACAATTAGTTTAGCTGTATGTACCCGAAATTCAGGGTTTGTGTGTTTTTCTCCATTATTTTATTTTCACTTGCTCTAGCTAACATTATTCACACGACATAGCGTAATTTTTTTCTTCTGAAACATTTTTATATCATCACTACTTTGTTAGTTTTACGTACCTTAGTAGCATTCATAACAAAATAAGTATTTTTACATTAATGTGGCTACAATAATGTTATTTGCCACACTGTAAGAGTATACAGATATATGTGTTTGTATGTATAATTGTTAAAATGGTATATTATAATTTTGGTGAATTCAAGGACTTTTATGAAGCTTAATTTTATTAGAATATTACAATAATTTCTAAATTGATTACAGTGGTCTTGCATTGCTCGTATTTATAAAAAAAATATTTTTTTTTATGTAATACCTACCTTTCATTTAGTTTTTCATGTTTACTCACGGTTATAATAGTTTTATTTTTATGTTAGAGCGTTGATTAACGTCCCCTGGTTTTATGCACTGAGTCTTAATGAATGACAGCTTACAAGCTGCTAAACCTAACTAAACGACACAAACATCCATGTCTGTGCTGGAACTCACGCACCGTAGGCCGGCATTCTAGCACAGAATAAATAATCACTAGCCATTTTACAAAAGTGTGTACAAAATAACTGCAAGACTCGGCAGGTACACGATTAAATGGACATAGTTCTACGGGCTTTTTGAGTTTCAACACTTTTCACTTCTTTAAATTTCTAGTTACGCAATCTTCATTCTTAGTGCGTGCCTGCGACGTAAGCGGATGCCACCCTTCAAAATTAAATTTAATGTCACCAGATCCAGTGGTTTGGGCAGTGCGTTGACGAGTGCATGAGTGAAGTGTGGTACTTCATATATACAAGATTTTTAGTAATTATAGGTACAAACGAAATGGGCGTTTCTAGGACGTCAACACGTATTCGCATCGATGCCCGAACACGTTCTAAAAGATTGCCATTTTTGCACGTGTCCATACATCGTAACGTAAATTAAAAAAAAAAATCTATAAAAGAGGCAAAAAAAGTTCAGACATTTTTTTAAACACAAGAATACTTTGTATTGGATTTTAACATCTATCAGGCAGTGTCCCGTAATATGTAATTTCAATGTGAAATTTGTAATATATTTATGTTCATATAAAACCTAAAGATGTGCAAATTTTGACTTTGAAGTTCCAATATAGGAAAACAGGATTAGCTAAATGTTTTTTGTAAGAGTAAAATGTACTCCAAAGTAAAGACAACAAAACTAACAATATCTCATACAAATATAAAACTATGTTTCCCCGCTTGGACGCGCTTATATACAACGATATCTTGCGCCGCAATTAAATGTACGATATTTCAGCGTCAAACATTGGTTTTTAGAAACGCTTTACTGGAGAAAAATGTTTTCTTAGAAAGTTGACAAAAAACGATTGCCCTAGGATAACTGTTTTCTTTTTTAATTGACTACCAGAAATGTACCATTTTAAACCGATGGTTTTTAGCACGTTCCCTTCAGTGTGTTAGGGGAATAAAACCCTTTTTTTAAATGAAATATACGATATTTATAAGTTCAGTTTGGTCTATAAAAATAGTTAGTTCGCGTAGTTTTCTCATACCGCTATGTCAATGTCAAAATGCGCGTGTTACACTGTCGTCCAAATAGTGAATACCGACAGACTCACTTAAATAAAGTAATTCATGGTTATCTAACATCCCATGATCCAGTTTTCAAAACAATTTAGGGCCGTATCTATAAACGGCTTTCGAATGACAACATACTGCTATCCCCATAGAGAAAGCATTGGTGAGCAGTTGGTTGTCATTCGAAAGCCGTTTATAGATACGGCCCTTAGAAACCTACCACGTAACGTTTTGAACTAAAAAAAATCTCAAATGTATACCAAAATCCCAAATTCACCATTTGCATAGTAAAAAATACTTATCTGGGAGTTTTTTAAACATAACACATGTGTTATTTTACGTAAGTAAGTCAACTGATTTGCACTACATGCATGACGGCGTAACATTCAGATTTTGCCTTTGACGCACTGATATGAGAAAACTATGAGAGCTAAATATTTTCCCTAAGAGGAAACTGCACTCAGCAGTATCGTAAACTAACAATACGTCGTAAAATATAAACGTATGACTTCATCCTATCTGAACAGCCTTAATTAAGGCTATGTCATCGCCAGCTCTTACAAACCCCCAGCAGCTGACGGGCAGGCTAGTTCTGCGCTGCACGAGACGGCCTGGAGACATCGACCGAGTCCTGCAGTGGGAATGGTGTTGCCCAAGAGGAATTGTGGGTGAGAGGAGAGGCGATAATTCCAACGGCTGGCCCACACCACTCCTCTGGAAACTACGGCAAATTGATTTACAGCTGGAACACGCACCACAGATGCTCCCCCCTCCCCCAGTCTGCCCTACCCGCAGTTCTTGCTAGGGATAGGAGGGCGGTTAGGATCGGAGGAGGGCTGGAATCAACCCCGAAGAGTTGGGCACGGAGAGACATTTTCAATTATATGTATTCACATGTTTTTATGAGACATTCATTCGCCTTCCACCGAGGCGATCCGGGTTCGATTCCCGGCGGGGTCGGTCACCGGATTTCCACATGTAGGAATCGTGCCGGACGATGCTGTTTGTCGACCGACGGGTTTTGTCGGGGATCTCTCGTTTCCCCTGCCCTTTCGTTCCGGTGCTGCTCCGTACTCGTCTCAAGTCATCCCTCACCAGCTCTAAAGACTTCGATGTTGAGCGATGACTAACAAATCTCTCACTCACTTTTATGATAAGTTCGTGGTAAATATGGAGGGTTTGATGTCGTACTGAACCAAGTCAGTTTTCTCTTCCTGAAAAGTTGGAATTATTTTCTTTCGCCCTAAATTAGATATACGTATGACTAAATAAGCACGATCAATGAATCTATTGAAGAATACGTTATGTATAACAAACCTGAACTTCACGGTTTACATCTGAATTAAAATTTATTTTTCCAACCGTTATTTAAGAAGTAAATGTTCATTCCGTAAAGAATAGTAGGTTTTGTAACACCTTCCTCATATTTGACTAAAACTATAATTTATGTTTGCATGCAACAACAAGGTCACTACGGCAATAACATCAACTATCAGTTAACAAGAGGGTAAAAAAAAATATGTTGACAAATAAGCGAGCGTCCGGTCATGTACTTATACGGCCGTAATTTTGAAATAATATATACTTGATAAAAAGGTAGATTTTAGATAATGAATTATTTATGTTAAATGAAACTGGTAAAGTTTATTTTATTTTTCACAAAAATAATATTGTTTTGATGAGTAAACTTTAATATTAATGCATTAAAACCTGAAACATTGTAATATACTTGCGCCAAACGTACCTCTATTAACTCAGTGTAGGAACAATATTTTCGTAGTTGTTCAGCTCAAATATAATCAGTTCTATAAAGGGGACATGTTGATCCTTCGTTGTAGGAACTATATTTCTTGATTTACAGGATAAACAAATATATCAGCACAGCAATAACTTCTGTTGCTATCACTAGAGACAGAAAATTTTCACTAATGTTTTTAGTACGGGCAATAATCTAAGCGCATACACTAGACTGCAATTGGCTTAGTTTTCATTAGACTCGACCTGAAGCTGGGAGAAGAATCGGCCATTGTCTTTATTAAGGCCGCGATTCACCTCAGTTTTCAACGTCTGTATTTTTTTCATATTTGTACCATGTAATTTTTTTCTTATTTCAGACATAAATTGTGATTAAATCTTCCTCTTAGGAAACATTTGTATCTCTCATAGTTTTAGCGTAATGAGTCGTAAACTTCAAAATCTGCACTTTACGGTTTTAAGTACGCCACTAAATCCAACTGACGTACCAAATCGACAACATTCACAGTGTATAACAATGTTGTATGCTATGATTTGACATATTTAAAAACAAATAATAAAATGCTATTGTATTTAGCAAAAAAATTAAAATAATATAAAAAAATTTTTAGAAATACAAAAAAATGTATTTATTTGTTTTTATGTGTCGAATCATAGCTAGCCTACAACCTTGTTATGTAGTGTGAATTTTTTTCAGTTTGGTATGTCAGTTGGTTTTAGTGGCGTACTTAAAACCTTAAAGTCCAAATTTGGACGTTTACGACTCATTACGCAAAACCTATGAGAGATACAAAAGTATCCTAAGAGGAAGATTTAATCACAATTCATGTCTAAAATAAGAAAAAAAAGTATGTGGTACAAATGTAAAAATAAATGAAGACGTTGAAAACAGGTGAACCGCGCCCTTAAGCTGATTCTCTTAGCGCATGGCACACCCCCTCCCCCTCCTCGCAATTACTATAGTAATCAGAAGTGCGCTATCTCGGGGAACACGCCTGGAGAGATGAACGTAGCAAACCTCAGCTCTCGAGGTAGATGTGCGGATGCTGCCTGCTACAGCTAATGATCGACACTTCTCTGGAAGTTCTCTTGCACCACGGCTGTGTGGAAACAACTGAACCACGTTGTATATAAGGTCGAGACTCGCTACTCCCCACAACGCCTGATTAACTACGCCAAATACGTGCTTTCCTCGCGTCTTCACTGAACACTCGGGTGCGTACTTGTGTACTTGCGCTCTTGCATGGTTCACTTGGTCTCCAAGTAATACTTGACGATATCGGAGAGGCGTGGTTTTGGATTCTACAAAGCACGTCAGATAAATTAAAAATTTAAGAAGAAATGTTGATTTTTTGCCAAATGATAAGAACCTATTTACTATGCTATAATGTGTGCATCTTTCACTCATAATGAGCAAAAATAATTAAACATTTCTCTCATCTGGCATTTATATTAAATTAATGTAGATATTGCGAAATTTTGGGAATTCAATGACCTGCAGGTTGTATTCAAATATCCTGTGCATACTCACGTCCCGACCATTTGTCCACTAGCTGCTACTCAGTGGAACAACAGACAATGAACGAATATAGACGGGGCTTGAGTATGGATAGAATATTTGATTCTAACATGCAGGTCATTGAATTCGCGATATTACACCATCTCTATCATATTGAGGGACGGTAAAGAACATTTTAGTACTTTAATTATTATTAGCGTAGTACAAAATTGGTTTATCCATTTCATTACACTATCAACGTCCACACTTTAATTCGTGTATACGTGTCCTGTATATTTTCCTTTGACTAAAAAAATAAAAAATAAAATCTGGTACGTTTGAACCACTCCGCATAAAATATGTAACGTCTCTTTTAAGGTTATAGGCATTTAATGACCTTCAGAGATTCTAACTGATAATTAGGCCTATAAATGTCGGCATTAATGAAGCATATTAATTACGCATTTACTTAAAAATAATTTGTATATACTTTTCACAACTATTGACCACGAGCAATAATTAATTTCTATTGAACACATAAATTAGCTTAAATAGTATATAAAGATAAATGTAATGCTTAATACAATAAATTTCTTAAAATTTATTATTCCAAAATGGCGACACGTGTTAGATGCACTCTCGTTAGAAGTATGCATGTAGCTTACTTCACTTTGCTTCTCGGACCGCCCTTGTGACGTCACTTCCCCGGTCAAGTTTGTTTGAGTACGTACTTCAAAATAATTCGGATATGGCCTAGATAACGAGCAGAAACTCATGATTTTGTCTGATAATGAACAACTGTTTTCATTAACGCCGTTGGTTTTCTTCGTATGTATATCGAGAGAAATGTTCTAGCTTCATTCAACTGTTTAGCTAAACTTTCACTTGTTAAAGGACGTTAGGTGTATGTCTCCTAATGGATGTTTGTCACCAAAATTTCATTATTTTTTTTATATTTAAACGAGTAAAGGTAATGTTCCTTCCTTGTGAATACATTTACCGGTTTGAAAAATTTAGTTTCCGTAGCTTCAGCGTGACGGCTAGTCAAAGTCACAGTTGGTGTGTTATATGGACGCCCAAATAACGGAAACCTATTTACTTAACTGGAATGAAACTAACCGCATCGGAAGTCTATGTCACGAACGTTTAAAAAAAAATTTAAATGCCACAAAAAATGTTTTAATATTTTCAAAACAATTAGGAAGTTGAAGGAAAATTGCTATTTTCATCCATTTTTCAATGTAACATTTCATTTTCTTTTAATCGCATATATTGGCCTATGTATTAGAGAAGTCAATTGTAAATTATTCCAAAATGAATTATTTCAATCAATCAATTGGTTTTTGTTATTTGAACGTTCCCGTAGCATGCAAATTTTGGCTTTGACACGTTATAATTTAAAAACCATATTTATATAATAAAAGTTTGAACATTTAATGTGTTATCGAATAACTTTGTGAGGAAAAGTGTAAACAAACATATAATTTACAAGTGTCAAATAAGGTGGTTATGAGATTTTATATCTTTTATGTGTTTCACTATAAATATTTCAAAATATCAAATAATTATCGTGTTGATCAGCATTGTAATAGTTGTTGAAGACACCAAAACAGGACGAAACAATTCACAGTTAAAGTGCATGTCACTGGCCAGGTTTTTACGTACGTAAAAACCCATTCAAGCAATGTTTTATATTTTTTTAAAAAATTCTGAAATTATGAAGTGTTTTAGCTATTCTAACAAGTTGTTTCGAAATACAAAATAGTTATGTATTAGTTTTTAGGTACGTAAAACTCTAGTCAGTAACATGTACTTTGACTACGAATTATTTCGTTTCATTATGTTGATTGGTTTTCGGTGGGTGTACGAACTAAAAACATGTAATTTTAACTTTCAAATTCCGTTATGGGAAAATTCGCTGAGCTAATGTTTTTTTTACTGATAATATACTCCCAAGTAACGTCTGTAAAACGAACACTATGTCGTGCAAATATAAATTTACGACTATTTCCTTATGGAACATCCGTAAGGGCGCAGTCTATCGAAATTTTCATCGCCATTTTTTATTTTTTATTTGTTCTGGATATTTTTTTTCTTATTTTACACACAAAATGTGACTTAATTTGGCTCTTATGAAATTTTTTTATCTCTCATAGTTGTTGCGTAATGGCGTGTTAAAGTCATATTTTGCATGTTTCGGTTTTAACGACTACACTAAAACCAACTGATATACCAAACTGAAAAAAAAATCTCAGTGGATAAAGACATTGCAGGCTACAATGACATGCTCACAAAAATAAATAATAAAAATTATTTGCATTAAAAAATATGTCGCGTTTTTGAAATTTTTATTTTAAGTTTCAGCATTTGTTTAAATACAAATGTTTTTATGGCCATTACACTGTAGCCTACAATGTCTTTATCCACTGTGATTTTTTTCAGTTTGGTATATCAGTTGGTTTTAGTGTAGTCGTTAAAACAGAAACATGCAAAATATGCCTTAAACAAGCCATTATGCGAAAACTATGAGAGATAAAAAAATTTAATAAGAGCCAAATTAAGTCACATTTTGTGTCTAAAATAAGAAAAAAAATATCTGGTACAGTTAAAAAATAAAAAAATTATCATGAAAATTGCGGTAGACCGCGCCCTTAAGGGCGTTCCATAAGGAAAAAGTTGTAAATTTATATTTGTACGACATAATGTTCGTTTTATATACGTTATTCTCACTACATTTTCCACTTGTAAAAATTTTGAACTCTCACAGTTTTTTCACAGCAGCATGACAAAGACAGAATTCGCAAGTTATGGAAACATAGTACTTACAAAAACCAAGTGCCTTACTCGAATTAAATAATTTACACCGAAATTAGATATTAAGTGCAATATGCTAAAATATTTAAATACCCAGAACAGTCCTTTTGTATTTTTTTGAATTTCCATAATTAAAGTAAATTGTCATAATATTTAAATTTTTTTAAAAATGTACAAAGGAATTTCACTGTGTGTTTTTAAATATTCTAGCTTATTGCCCCCATAATATCTAATGTCAGTGTAGATTATTTCATTCGAGTAGGACACTTGGTTTATGTTATTACATGTTCCCGTAACTTGCAAATTTTTGACCTTGTCAAGTCTCTATGGGAAAACTGTGAGAGTTAAAACATTTTTACAAGTCTAAAATGCCACAAGTAAAGTCTATAAACCGATCGCTATGTCGTGCGAATATATAATTATGAACGCCATGTGAACGCCCTTAAGGAGTTAATAACAGCGATTAACTGCAAAGTATATAACAAGGTTCACGCGTCTTTCGGCTGTGCAACCTCTAGATTTTCACTGCCAGTAAATTTCCTAATTAACGCTTCGGCGAAGACATTTCAATTACTTTTGATTTATGGAGGCAGAGGGCGGAAGAATTACAAACTTCCGGTAACGATTTCCCTTGTGAAATCTCTTCGTAAATACTTTGACTCTTACGTGCCTTGTAATCCTCTTTTCAATTACTAGGCACGCAGACCTAGAGTAGGAGGCTTGCCAGAAGCCAGCGCTTTGGTGGTTTAAATCAGGTTTCATTAATTAGAGCCAACCATGTTTAACTTTCTCTCAATTATTAGGGTGGTCTAAAGAATTGGGGGAGGGGATGTCGACAGCAGGCCAGTTAACTGCATTATTTCATTTTATGTTTCCACCTGATATTCACGAAAGTATTCCATTCCTAATTATATTTCAAAACATTTTAGTTCATGATTACGACCTATAATAGATAGGTCTGGTCCTATTTTGAAAACTTAAATACTTCATTGACCGATTTAGTTTGATGATATTGCCACCGGCACCACTAGTACATCAGTCAGGTTTTAGCAAGGTGAAGACAGGAGTTATTGAAGTTTTTGTGATAAATATCTGTTCAGATATAACAGGTTGGTTGCGAAAATTTAAGTTAATTGAAATGTTACTGTTGTTCATGCTTACTATCTGTTAAAATATATTAAAAACCTATTTACATACGAGAATGTTGTAATATCTGCGTCTTTCGAAGCGAATGATTTGTATGTACAATTAAATAATATGCAATCAGAAGTTAAAATCAATATAATGCATACAAATATTATGTTGCATTATTTTTCAATTTTCATTCCCTTACAATCAGTTTATTTGCGGGGTATATATTGGAAATCTTAAGGATGATTTAATTCACCATTTGTATGAGTATCGCATTCGTCAGTAACTCCTTCGAAAATTCATAGTTCATGAATTGCATTTTTTTAGTCGTTGCTTCTTAAATAAGCTCACTAAATACTTAAGTAACTATCATACTGATTGTCCGTAGTAATTCCGTTAGTGAATTTCTTGACACCTCATGACACAATTTATTTAATTTTGAAGACTAACATTCGAATATTATGACGTTCCAATTATTACAGTTATATGTGATTACACTTCTGACTTATGCTAACAGCCATTAATGTGTGTAAGTGCTTCCATGAACACAAATTAATTATTAAGGATGCTAACAAAATACCCCTTCTATATTTCTCAACGAAATTAATGTAAGCTGGATATACATTTCAGAAGAAATTGTGTTATGGTAGCTACCTCAGCGATTACTTTTTTAGTTTTTAGACGGGCTCTAAAATGTAACAAACGTAATTCTGGATATACTTACATACATAATTTCGTTGACTGAGCTTCGTGGGAAGGGTGTACGGGCAGTTAATATTTATTCATAGCGTTTTTTTTATCGGTAAGCGTTTCTGTCATTATCCTCTGCCAAGTATTGGCTGTTCTTTTGCCTGCAACCACATCAGACGAAGAGGAATATCCCTTCCCTCCCTTAGAGGTGGAGTGGTTGAGAGTCTGGCCGCGATTTGTACACGAGTTATTACACCCCCGAGGAGAATATTTCGCAGGGGCGCCAACCGCAAAAGGGGAAAAAATAAAAGTGAAAATGCGCGGGGAATTGCCTCGCCTAATGGGGTGGAGGTTCGTGAGAGCCTCCGGGCTCGGTCAGAGAGAAGATGGAGGTTCAGTGATGGTTGGTTTTAATGGAGAGTTTGTGGAGAGGATGGAATTCCCCCGGGGATTATTGAAACGTTCCTCTCTCCAGTCCTTACGTACCCGCCTCCAGCTGCTGTGGGAGACCGGCCAAGCAGCCATGCCAACCGCTCGGCTGCAAACTTCCCCTTGCTTGTCCGCATGCCGGGCGATACCACTCTGGCTTCTCAGAGGTGGTCAGAGTCTACTCTGCCTTGTTTAGTTGCCCGCCCAAGTCAGCGGCTGACGTCACAGCCAGGATAATTAAACCAAACCGCAGTTTTAACAGTCAGCTTCTCCAGTTTCTGCAAGGAACTTTACTTTATTTGCAGGTCCTCCGACAACAATTTATGAACCCCTGGGCAAGTCAAATAATTACTAACTCCCTCTACCCTGGAGTCATACCGAAAAAAATAAACACACTAAATATTTTCAAAATCGTGAAGACGAAGGAACTGTTTACTACCCAGAGCATAATTTAAGTAAATCATATAAATATATTATTTTACATTAACAACATTATGACAATACATTTTGTAAGACTCGCATTCAATTATATTATTTATTTATGCGCTTTCTATCCGGGCCCGTTAAGAACAAGTTTCCATGAGTGTTTGCACAGCCCCTTACTTTTTTCCCTCTAGGTTTTTAAGTTGGCCGCCCTGGTTACGTATATAAATCTGACAATGTTGGAGGTAGTATTAACAAAGTGTCGGTATTTTCGGTGTAAAGTAATGTCGAAACTGAAGTTACTTTAAAGAGGAACTCATGTCGCTGCCGTCCAAGATTGTTATAGACTGAGTAATAATTTAAGGTCCTTACTTATTTTTGTTTGGCCATACTGTGGCTTAGAGTATGATATTTTATATTTCTTAAACATTGTGTTATTTAATTATTTCATTTGTTAGATTTTAAGGTGGTTGTGGAGCTTAAATTAAAAAAAAATAATACTTCATTGAAAAAGATACCACGTTTTAGAAGAACTACAAATTACAAAATAATTCCTACTAGGAAAATAATTGTAAGATTTAAAACGAAAAACGTGGGGCGCACGAAATAGGTAGTAAGTTAGTAAGACTGTAGAGAGCAGCCTTCGTTGAGAAACCTAAAAAAAATATCATTTGCAGTGCAATAAGGTTGTTAGTTACTTACGTGAACTATTCATGTATCTCCTATCACATTTGCCACACGTTTTACTTTTCATTAAGTCAATGTTCTTTTATAGGAAAATGTGTTTTACACATTTCAGTCCATTTTGAAATGTGATAAAAAAAATTGTTTTATATATATATATATATATATATATATATATATATATATATATATATATATATAACATGCAAATTTTGCTTTAACGAGCCATTACGCAAAAAAAACTATACGAGCTAAAACAATTATAAGTGCAAAATTCAGTCACATTTTGTGTCTAAAACAAGAAGAAAATATACCTGATACAAATATAAAAATAAAAACACGGTGATGAAAATTGCTGAATACCGCTCCCTTAAAATACTGACCGATGCCCTTTCACAACAAAGCGATTCAAATACATACCATCTAACGTCGCGTTATTGTTTACGTCACGAACAAGTACGGTATTTCTGCCGCAACCTGCATTGTTTCTCGACTTGAAGATGCACAGACATTTACTGTGGGAGAATTTATTATGTATACGTTCCCGTTGTCATTCCGGTCATGTAAACCTCCTTGCATTGTTACATCATACTGAGCACACGCGTACCAACCACGTGTACTACCGGTATGCGTACTAAATGCAATGATAAGATATGAAAATAATGGAGCAAAATTACTGATAAAATCATTCATAAAAATCCCTCAAAATATGTACTACGAAGTTCGTAAGCATTCACTGAATCAGTTTTTTTAAAGCTAGCGGCAATCAAAGATCATATTGATTTTACGCTTCGTCGAACAAACATAATTTGTCTTGTACTTCTAAACAATACTTGTTTAGATATTTCTGGTAAATTTGTATGTTCTGACATTTTAAATAAATCAAGGAAAAGTTTTTACAAAGCTGCGAAGAAACGGTTAGGCTAGTTCTATATATATATATATATATATATATATATATATATATATATATATATATATATATATATATATATATACACATCAGTAAGGATATAGTTTACGTATGTTTTAAACACGGAATACGCATTAGAAAATATTTTATAAAAAAATCTTTGTTAACGATTAATGACTTTTATTATTGTTTTCGAACGGTTTACTAAAAGTTAATGTTTTCTAAGTAACGTGTAATTTTTCAAGAGTCCTCACTGGATAGGCGTAAGTTATATATATAATTTTTAAATTTAAGATATAGTGCACATTTGTTTATCCACGCATTTTAATGGCGTAATATGTATTTGTAATCTTAATTTTCTTTTTTTTCTTTAGGTACATAGAACAAATTATTTTACGGCACCAAAAAAAAAAAAAAAAAGGAATATATTTAAAAATATTCTTTCTTGAGGTAATCAGGGAGATATATATTAAACGTGTATTGAGGTAGATGGATTCAAATTTACAACATTTTACCGTAGAGATTGTAAAATTGACATTAAAGTAATCTTGTCACGAAAATGAAACTATTGATTGATCAGATAAGTAACAGGCACGTAAAGTCATGAAGTAAAACTTTTGTTTTCATGCTCTTCCTTACTGATAATTATATGACTTAAAAACGTGTTCTTTAGCGGACGGTAACTTCCAAAATCCTCTCAAACTCCTAACAAAAGCAGTTAGAATACCAGCCTGGTTTTAGGACATGTAACTTCAAGCTAGTATCCACTGAGGCCACTCTAAAAGTCACCAAGTGCAGTCAAATATATTTCCTCTTTTTAATTCACCAATGCACTTAGGTCAGTTTATTTTGATAGTGATAAATCAGAAAAATTGTACTTAGAATCGTAAGGCAGTATTATTTTTCTAGAATAATTTTATAAGGTTCCTACGTCATGTATTCGTGTAATTGGACTTAAGAGCTATTTAATAAAGGAATACTCAAAACGCTCGCAGCATAGTAATAACAACAGCTTCTATTTTATAATACTAAACTGCTCTCAATGAAAAATTTTGCTCCAAATGAGCTAAATAAAACTGTTTTTAGAATATAATCCGTTTAATAGAAAGTAAATCTTCTTAGCGAATTATTTCATTCTGAATTGAGTATGGTAAACTGTTTCTAGTGATAATTTCATGAAGTCTGTTGAAATACCAGTAATTAAAATATATAATACCTGTATCCTATTTCGCAGGCATCAACTTCTCTGTTACCATTAACTATGGAGTAAATGACGTGGGTCTTCTGAAGATCACTAATTACTTTTTTCAACCCACTTTAAAATTTCAAGTTTTTATTTACTGAATTTCTATTTGTTGGAAAAATGCGTAATACCGGTTCATAGAATTTCACATGTTTCGTTAAGCTGCTTTCTGGGCATCACAAAGTATTATCAAAATTAAATTTATATTTACTTCAAATAGATGTTAAAATATGTAAATAAATAAATTTCTTGGAAGTACAGAGAAAGCTGTAATCATAGGTTTCAGTCAGTGAACAGCAAGAAACACGATTTCGTCTACTGATTGGTCAAACGACCACGACGATGCTGGTTCGGTTCCCGGTGTAGTTAGAATTGTCATATGTCCCGGTTTGTTCGGGATTTCCTGTATTCTAGGGCTAAATGAATTACCCGGTAAATACGTTAGACGAGAAACCACATTTCCCGCAGTCTAAGGTTTAATTAATTATATGGTACAGACATTACACGGGATACAATGTTTGCCGTATTTAAAAATTTTTAAGGACCCAGATGCGTGAAAAGTGGAAGAATGTTGAACTACTACGACTTGAAGCAAAAAAAAAAATTGCAAAACATTACATTTATTCACATATTGAAATAATTTTCTGCTGTCATACTAGCATGTTATGGAATTATCCGAAGTATTTGTGATTATGATTTTTTTTTCTTTTCAGATGTTTTAAAATTAATTTGATGCCAAAATTATATTTCCTTGATCATTTCAATATGTGTCCAGTCTTGTGAGTATATTTACCAGAAATGTCCCTTGTGGTAAATATGAAGAAGTTGGCAACCCTACGTGTTGGCCAATGGTTTTCCTCAGGCATCTTCCACTCCACTTATTTGTTGCAACATTGTAGGGATCATTTCATATTAGCTATTGGCCGCGATTTTGTTCGCGTCATTTTCAATTTAATGCCTCTTTGAGCCATGCAGGAGGTCAGTACATACAATCCTAACTATCTAAATTAATACGTAAAATAAATATTTACACAATTTAAATACATTTACAAAAATTTTTTTTAATAAAATATAAATTTATATTTTAATGGACGTTTTTGATAAAAAAATTTCTTTGCACCACCTCAAATGCCATATAAGTAACAACATTTATGCTGATAATAATGTTAACAAACAAATACGAAATTCTAAATAGGGTCGTTAATGACCCTTGTAAAAAACATTTTGTAAACAAACATTTTTTTACTAAATTTTTCGGATGACGTGTTATTCCCTCGGCATCTTTTTGCCCAGTTATAAACAGGATGGGGCTTAATTCAACCGAAAAGGTACAGAGGGTGATTCCTCAATAAATACTAAGCAGAAACATAGAGACCACTTTGTGTCAAAACTTAATATTATGTTAAGAAATATGCCGTTGAAGTTAGGATTTTGAAACTGTACTTTCCTCAAATATGGGAAATATATTGCTTGAAAGGATAATTACCTGAACATTTATTTATGTTCTTAGCTTCTTCCAATCCACACAAAATTCTTGGAAATATTTTCTACCCTTTTGAAAATACCACGAGGGAGGGGGGGGGAGGGCACCCACTACTTGCATACAACTTCTGCAGTGTCAGGTAATTCGAACAACTGACAATGGTTTATTGACATATGTGACTTGTGTAACAAAAATGATCCTCTAGTTGCAACTGTCTAGGACCTATCGTTTTCGTGCAAATACCAACTCGGGGTAGCTTCACAAAGCCTAGAGTATAGGCAGTACTGCGTTCTCGTGTGCTTTGTTGTTGTCAGCGACGGTAGACGTTCACTGCAAACAATGTGTGGGAATAGCCCGTTTCAAAATTCGAACTTCAAAGGCTTGTATCTTCGTTAATGTTAAGTTAAGATACAATGAGGTCTCTATGTTGTGTGCTTATTATTTACTCAGGAATAATCTCCCGAGGTTTGGTGGACGAATTCAGCTCCATCCTGTATATTAATTTTGGTCAGATATATTCGTTGGTACACGCATAATCCACCAAAGTTTCACTGCAAGCAAGATGAACGTTATAGGAACACGTACGGTAAAGACAGACACTTTATGTTTTATCATGTATATAAATAAATAAATATATATATATTTATCTATTTATTTATAAAGTATAATCTTAAAAACTTTCAAGACAGCAGTTCATGAAAATACAACAGAGAAAAAGAGACTGAAAATATCAAGAGTAGCGTATTAAAACAATCTCAAACACAAGAAAAAAAAAGTCAGGAGGCCGAAAATTTGTGCATCTTTGTTTTCTTGTGTTTGCCTTTGTTCATTTATTTCAGTTTGTTTCAGTCTGCCGCTGTTGGTTATTCCAGTCACTTTTTCTTTACTGTATTTTTGATCAGTCCTTAACTGCTGTCTTGAAAATTTTTAAGATTACCATTGCTGTTTACACAATATCAACATTCAAGCATTATATATATATATACAAAGGAGAGACAGAAAGAGATTCATAATGGCGGTTTAAGTGCCAAAATAATTATTTCCTCTCAGTTTTGAAGGTTCTTCAAGGCTTTGTGACTGCACACGAAACGAAACGTGGTAAAATCATACTACAAACAGAAAAATAATTTTCTATAGGTTTTTAACACGACTATAAACAAACTATTTGGTGACTCAAAGTAGTGTATGTTTGAAATAACTGAAGTCAAACGCAAAAACAGAGTGAGTAGTATGACTGGGCTATAATGTGAGGTTGTAATTGGTATGTGCTCTATGTACCTATGATTTAATTTTAAAAAAAACTTGATATTGGATTGTATATGTGTATAATAGCCTATGTATGTTATTTTTAAATATCGATATCGTTGAAAAGTACCGTAAACCGGGGTTACTTTGACCTAGCGGGGTAACTTTGACAACTTAAAATTTTGGTTTTTATGTTATTCATCGACGAATGTTTCAAGCATTAGTTATAAGGATAAAACGAATTATTTAAAATACTCGGCTCAGATTATCTGTTTATTTACCAGAAAACCCAAAAACTAATATGTCAAAGTGTCAAAGTAACCCCGAAAATCGTCAAAGTAACCCCGGTTTACGTAACGTAATTTTGATGTATCTACACTACGATGATGTCAAGGTTTTAAAATCCTTGTCGAGTAGGGTTCTTGCACAAATCTTGTATGTGTTTGCCTGTGTGTTACAGTGGAGGTGTTGTTCCTAGTGTGGGGAATACGTCTGTGTATTGTGGTTCGTAAGGCGCCTTCTGAGTTCAATGAGAGTCGCTTCATCTCCATGGCCATCTACAACGAATTCCTTCTCTCCGTCTTCCTCAACGTATCCATGTAAGTCGCCTCAGCCACACAGTTCGCCAGATCTAACGCTTAAAAATCAACGGCAGACAGATATAACACATCAAGTGTACATAGGGAGCCAAATTTCCGCAGTTAATTTTCAGCACATGTCATTTTTCAAACATGTGTTTATTTTTATTGGAAATCGTATCGCGGTTTATTAGTAGAGGCACGATTATATCGTATATTCATCTGGTAGCAGCCTAGACTTCTCAGTCCTATGCACGAACTGGGCATTGTCGATTCTTCATTGGCAAGGTGAGTATTCATGGATATACGCCATTGCTTGCGAATGTTGCCAAGTAGCAGATAAACCCACAAAAACATAAAAATTCAAAGAAAATAAAAAATGTAACAAAATTACGAAAAAAATAATTATATAAGCCCAGGCACGGGCGTTGTCAACACACACATAAATAATTCCAGAATAGGAATATAGTCAGTATAGTATAATAGAGACTAACAAAAAACAGACAGAACAAAGTATATGAACAGGACAACGATGATGGACGAAAAACGACGAGGACAACACAAATGAACACAGCGACAGAAAAGATTGTAGGCGAGACAGCACAACGAAAACAACACAGACGAAGATAGCAGGTTCTCTTCGACGACAACAGACGTCATTGGCTTATAACAGTGCGTGCGTGTACCACGTGATTTCATTCACGAGTTACTTCCTTATTTGTTACTGGTTTGCAGTCGTCAGATGTGTATCAAAACAACTGCTGTCCGATCACAGTAATGACAGAGAAGTATACATCATTGACGTTCAACCTGACCTAGAATCAATACGCGATATAATCGTGCCTCTATTTATTAGTAGACACCTGCGAATTTCGAGTAATTATCTGACAGCAGATTGGTCTACAAGTAACTATGTGCTCATACTACCTATGCTGTTGTTGGTCAGCAATTTGTGTGGTGTATCTGATGTACTTTCTCAACAAATACGTAAGGTCTACAGCAAATCCCCACTCTCATGTAATGCGGTAATAGAAAGATTCAAAAGCGCGGACCCAACGCCACGCGGTGTGTTTGGCTAAGTCTAAGACCAGTGAATTCTCCGCGCCTGTCGTCATAAAAAAACGTGAAATGTACACGTCTCTGTTTACTATACATTGCATGTAAGACAAAATGTAGTGAATCAAGGAACGAATACAGTACTACATGGTCTGGTATAGACTGTTCGGGATTAAGTGAGCACTCAAAATAGTCCTGCTAATGTTCTATTTACAGCCAATTCGTAGCTTTCCTCGCGTGATGGCTAACTAAGGGAAACGTCTAACCTCTCTGGACACATCACTTGATAGTTGCGCATGTAAGATAAATAGTGCAGTCGGTATATAAATCGATACAGTTTGATAAATACAAGTAATAGTTACATAAAATACAATACGTCGATTTCCGTTGAAATTTGTCTGTATTGTTGTATATAAAGAGGAAAACGCGTGGAAATATATTGCGTAATTTCCCTGCCAACTATACAAGCAGTAAGTGAACTATAATTAATGTTGAATTATGTACAGTAACGGCTAGTGATATTTTTCAAAGGTAACATTTTTAGTGCTCACTTTATTCCGAACGATCTATATAAACTAATCACTAGAGACGTGAAGAGTTCTCGGTTCACTGACCTGTAGGATAGACTCCAAGAATATATGTGTATTCAAGCAAACAACATTTGCGCATTGGCTTCTCTCTGACACAGTGATGCCACATTATTAGTCCTGCAGTTAGACTATTATTTATATCTGGTTCAACGGCCTTCGTGAAGAGTGAAACAAATCAAGGACCAACTGCGAAAGTGACACGAACTTTTAGTATGAAGATGCAAGTGGATGAAGGTGTTACGTTACAAAATAAAAGTCCTGAGTAAAGTGACATTTAAGTTCGTTCCAGCTATGCCTAACAATGTAACATCACCCTTTCATCCATACTGTATCTAGAAACATGTGGCTTTCATGTGAATTATGAGAGTGCTATGTGAAAAATAAGTACATAACACCTTCGTTAATGAAAAAAACTGGATTTTTTTTTTTTTTTTTTTTTTTTTTAGTTTTAACATAACATCTTTATCCACTTGCGGCTTCGAAATCACTATTGTACCCAAAATAAAACGTGCTTTTTTTCAGTTCCCACTAATCACTCACTGCAGCTGCAGTCAATGTACAGACTACTGAGAGTTAATTGTACACAGTACTATGGAGTCTAGCCTGCAGAGCGGCCAACCCGCGACAATTTTTTTTTATCCCTAGTCACAGCGTATTCATAACTTTTGAATCCCCGTGCTTATACTAGAGTTTTCAGCCAATGTGTTTATTTTCTCGCTTGCTAATATAAACATAGCTGTCTCTGTAGTAAACGCTGTTTGTAGATTTCACCAATCTCCAAAGTTTTATATACATACATACATACGCTGCTTCGTGAAACTAAGGCTCGTCGAACTTCAGTAACAGAAATATGTTAAATATTTTAGTTGTGATCATACATTTTATATATTGGTTAGTAATTGTAGAAACTTCACATACCTGCTCTCTGTTGGTGATCTAGTGAACTACGTGTAGAGATCCTTCCACATTATGTGAAGCCCATAATGTGGTTTATCAGGGTATTAAGGTAGCCTACATCACAATATACGATCAGTAGGCCCTGTATAAATATGTGTTTGTAACGTATGTGATCCTCTACCGTTTATCCGATTGCGATAAAACTGTGGTCATTTTTATTTTATTTTTTCGTGTGGCTGCGAAGGTTTCTGACAAAAAAATTTTTGTATGAGGAGGAGGATGCAGAACTTGACAGGGGGGTAAAACTGGGTACCCAAAAATTTAGTAAAATTTTTTGTTTAAAACGTTTATTAATAACACTTAATATCATTTTTACCATTTTGAAATTTAAAAAAAAATGTTTCAGAATATTTCTTTATAAATATTAACGAACAATTTTACCTAAATATATCAATTTTAATATTATCAGTTTTAATTTTATAACATATACGAAAATTGAAGTGCCAAAAAGTACTTTTCGGAAAAATTTAATTTTTGGAAAAAAAATTAATTCGAAGACCCATATTTTTACAGATTGGTTAAGGTAATGTGGCTGCAAGGTCTTCTACACAAAAGCAAAAAAAAAAAAAAGTTACTATTATTTTTGTAATTAAGAAATACTGAAATTTAATACTAACATTTATACAATTGAAGTATTTTCTTTTAAATGCAAAAACATTTCATTTATTTATATAGACTACCTTGTAGTCTACAGAATCATTATTTAGTGTGAATCATTTCAGTTCGGTAAGTCAGCGTGTTTTTTTTTTTTTTTTTTTTTTTTTTTCAAAAAAC
>PNEQ01011255.1:11537-66653 GCA_003012365.1 Medauroidea extradentata | reverse complement strand
GTAATATGTGCGCCTTTTGTAATTCCCTGGAGAACGTTTTGTGTTTGAGTGGATGGAATCCCTAGAGGGCAATTAAAGTCGGGACAAATGTACGAAAATTAATTTTAATGGAACCAGACGTGTGTGCAGTGGAATTAAATTTTCATTTGCCGACTTTTTTTTACTTTCGTGTAGAAGATCAAAAGCTAATGCGACGCCGGCTGTCCTATCAGCGCGGATGCATAACCGTGAAAACTTTTCAACTCGCTCTGGCTATTTACTGCCATTTTCGTGAGATAAATTATTCTGTTGCAGTTTCCCACTTTCGCGTCGTTTACCCACCTCTCCATCGGCGTTTAACCGAGGGCTGATTCGCACACACGTGTTATATGAACCAGAAATGACACGATTTGTGATTCGTCCTCTAAACAAACTCTCGAATTTTCATCCTCCGTCTGCCTCGGGTCATAGTTTGCACAAATTAATGTGACCAAATATTTGAAGTTTCCACGTTGCGTAACCGTCACACACTGTACAGAGATTTACAAAACATCTGTTCGTTCATACACTAATTTACTAGATTCCACGGCGTCAGTTTAGGAATAACGTTTAAGCGTGTTCAAGTGGTATAAAATCATAATTTTATGTTTTTATGAGATAGTTTTAGTTTTGCAGATGATACTTGTGAGCATAGTTCCCTCGTACGAAACTATTTTAACTCGCATAGTTTTCTCATAACGGTGCGTCAAAATTAAAATGTACATGTTACGCTACCATGCAAATAAGGTAAACCGATTGATTTACACAAATTAAATAATTTTCTGTTAAATAACATGCTATGGGCTACGCAACCTAATATTTGGTTAAGTATATCACGGTACGTTATTTCAGAGTGAATTATATCGTTTAAATAACCAAACTGGTTTTCACTATTTAGATGGCAGTGAAACGTGGAAATTTTAACTTTGACGCGCCGTTATGAGAAAACTATGAGTGTTAGAATTGTTTCGTAAGAGGAAATTGTACTCATGAATATCGTCTATAAAACGAATACTATTTCGTAAAAATATATAATGTTATAATTAAACGCACTTGAACACCTTCTTAATGAGGGTGGATCGCCAAAGCAGTGAATTTTCACAGTTTACGTAAAAAATTTTTCTAACTTATCGAAAATCAGCATCAAAGGTTGCATTTTTCTGAGAGCGTGGCGCACGATTCCTTAGAAGAGTCCAAGGCGAAACGCCTATGTACCAGGCGTTGTATTATTGTCACAGCAACGGTCGTGTGTATTTTTCTTGTAAACCGTTCATTCCAGGAGCTTGCAACAAGAGGACCTTTTTTGTTCCGTACAATGTACTGCTCGAATATAAAGCATGAAATATTCACAAAACCTGCCAGCAAAGAAATGTTATGCAATTTGAGGGAGGCCACGCATATTGTTTTCATGAAAGGAGAATGTTCGAAGGGTGAATGTTTTACTGGTTTAAGATCTCAATAACAATAAAATTCACGTACAGAATTGGGATTTGACTCATAGTTTTCTGAAGGTTTGACCAAACACGAATTTTATTTCCATTTTTAAAGGCTCATAACTGCCTTTAACAGTCGCTTATCTTAAAAATGTCCCACATAATATCTGCTTACTTATTCACATGGAATTTGAGCTGTTAATTTCCTTACACTATATATATATATATATATATATATATATATATATATATATATATATATATATATATATATATACACACACACACACACACACACACACACACACACAGTATGTCCGGGAGCAATCATACAAAAAGCTGACCACGTGAATCGTGGGCTAAATTGAAGACGACGATGCTAGTGACAAAATGTACAGTATTTTTTCGTGCACAACGTGGCAACACTGCAGAGTAAGTCCCCTCTAGCACTCCACGTATATCTTACTTATACTGTTCTGACCACTCTATTATGAGCGCAGGTTCCTATGCCTAGCATTTCGAACATAATTCCGCTATTACACGACGTAACATACGTTAAAAATACCTTGATGTGGAGCGCATGAGAGAACTTTCTCCTTGCTGTGTTGCCGCCCTGTACTCATAAATTGTCATCGTAAAATATTTCTCTCTGACGTTTTCGTCTACAATTCAGCTTAGGATTCAAGTGGTACGCTTATTGTACTGTAGTTTCAGGACAATTTTGTGTGTGTATATATATACATGTATGTATAGGCTGTTTACAATAAAGTGAGCACTCCAGAAAGTATTCTTACGGCCGTTTGGGAACCACCTTTGCTGTTTTTAATATGAAATCATCCATGTAACTAGTAACTAGTGTAAACGTTTCAACACTATCACTAATGAAACATATTTTTAATTAATTGCAAGTTTTTCTGAGTGCTCAGTATATAGTGAACAACATAGCCTCTATATATACGTGTGTATATATATAACACATACATTTACTCAGTATATAGCCCAGCCTGCAACAACTGCAGACGTGTGAACTTCTTCACGAGCCATAAACAGGTATTCTGATTTTCGCGATAACTATATATGTATTATAGGTAGTTCGGAATAAAGTGAGCACTCATAAAAGCCCTGCTACAGTTCTATTTTCAGCCAATTCGTATCTTTCCGCGCGTAACGACTAACGACGAGGAATATCTAACCTCTCTGGACACGTCACTTAATGTTTGCGCATGTAAGATAAATTGTGCAGTCAGTAGTAATCTATAGACTTTGTTAAAATTAAGTTTATTAATTTTACAAAACACAATTAAGGCCTTGCTCCTTAGTTTTTCAGTGGTTTCGAAAATATTTTTTTTAACGCAAATATGTACATATATCAAAAATAATTCTGGTAGTTTTAGTAATTATATCATCGTTCGTATCTGAATTTTTCTGTTGCAATGCACCAAATTTATTTTTAGATATTTGCCCCTGAAAAAGCACATATTTTGTTGTCAAAATAAGCCAAAATGAAGCAAAATTATTTTTTTTTTTTGCTAGCAAACGGTACATTATTTTAAAAAGCTCTCTGGCAAGACTGTGTATCGCATGACTGTACACAGTCTCAAATTTTTTCAAAGCATTTGGTTAAAAAAATATTTTAATTATTTGTAATTGTTTGAGATAAATAAAGATCATGGTCCAAGTCAGTTTCTTTTGTTTCAGTATTGTTGTATTTAAATAAGAAAATACATGGAACTATATTGCGTAACTTAGCTGTCAACCATAACAACAGTAAGGTAACTATAGTTAATGTTGAGTTATATGCTGTAACGACTAGTGATATTTTTCAAATGTAAAATTTTAGTGCTAACTTTATCCCGAACGACCCATACACTAGCTTGTCTCGGTACCTTATGCGCGTATCTACAAGTCTCCTTCATGGTTATTGGCAGCTTATCTGTGTGTCTCTCATCTGACTGCGCCTATAATATCAATGTTTCTGTGTCACCAAACATCTGTGTGTTGATTATAGAACCCTAGGACGTGTGACAGTTAAGAGGGCGTGGTAGATAAATATGCGCTGCATTCTACAATTGAGATCTACACGCTTCCGAAAGTCAACATAGAAAAACTACAAAATAGCAAACCTTGATAATTATGTCTGGCTACTTTATAAGCAAACATTTACCCAAAATGGTGCATTTGTTAAGATTGATCTCTTGCGCCATAATTAAACGTACAAGATTTCAGCGCCAGAGATTGTTCTACAGATATACGTTACCCGAGAAAAACGTTTGCTCAGATAGTTGGCAAAATCTACTGTCAAGGATTGCTGTTTCTTGATTTTTGTTGATTGGCTTCGAGAAAGCTACAATTCTAAACTGATGCTTTTAGCGTGGAATTATATACCCTGTAGTCTTACGCCCATGATCCATCATTGTACTGCTTTTACGACAATTATATTTTTAAATCCTAAACGAGTGTAAATATCGACAAATTGTTGTACAATTTTGCTAAAAATCGTATATAGTATGGTAATTAATTTTTTCAGGACAAATGGTTTCAGCTAATTTAACAGTTAGAAAATTTTTCATTGCGGTAACAAGCAAATTAGTTAGCTACGTTTTTAATATTTTGTATCTAAAAAAAAAAAATATATACTACATATCATAAACAGCTTTTAACAAAACTGTGCAAAAATTGTTCGATTTCTGCTTTTGTTTGTGAATTAAAAAATATTTATCGTGGATGAAGAATAAATGGTGGAACATGGCCTTAAACGTCCAATCACTGAGCATGAATCATAACTGCAGGTGTTTACGTAAGGCACTGGGTTAAGTTAGCAGTTCCTAGTCGTATACTATCATAACAGCTATAGTGGTTGTGTTTATGTTGTAATTAAGTCGGCCTTCACCACTCGAAGACTTGTCAGACCGCGCGGACCCAGGGCGGCAAGTTTCAGTAACTCTGATTGCTAGCGGACAACTTGAGAAGGTAGCTGCCTCCATGCTTTCTCATCCCCCTCTAACCTTCTCTGCCGCAGCCCTCCAAGAAGCCCTAGGGTGTACGTCGGGCCAGGAATAACTTAGTTTGGGCAGTTCACGGTAAAGTCAGCACTGCAGTAAGTTTTCTCTCAGCTCCTTTTGCAAACCATGGTAAATATTTTTAATACGAAAGCTTCCAAATAACTAAATAAACATTGCAAACGTTACACCACCCTCAACACTTTACATATACGGGCTGAAACAAAGTGGGACAAAATTCTTTTAGTGAAAAACAGGGTCCCTAGGCATTTGTAGTTTCTGCAATAAGCGACTGATCTGTCGAAATAAGATCACAATTGAAATGTTTTAATATATATAGAAATCCCATTTATAATTTTTAAATTCATTATTTTTTTTAACACAGTTAAAATTCAATGCAGTTTGCATGCGTATCTTGTCGTAAACAGTGACACTGTACTTCAGTGAGAATTTTTCCATTTCGGTAATTTTCTTTTCTTGCATAAACCCGTTTTACGTATTTGTCTACTTTAACAACTTTAAATACAAAATATATAATAGCTGAAAAAAATTTCATTACTGTAAAAAAATAGACGGAATGTACGCCTACAATACAAACCATGTATCATAAGAATATAAAAATTATTAAAACAATTAAAATTTTCAGTGCACTGCCCACTCAACACATTGCCTAAAGTCGTCTTTTTACCGACATAATCAGACAAGGAAAGTAATTGCCTGCATTAAGCTACGTACGTCTTGTGTGATGTAACTTCATTTGATTTTTCTCTTGTTTAGAAACGTTGAAATTCAATTAGTGCAAACTAAGCCCTGTCATCGGATTCTGAACCTACAGGGACTATGGAATCGCGTAGTTATTAACGCGACCCAATTACGGTAGTCTATCTGTGATCCGCAATTGTGTGAAATGTGACTGGCCGAAGCCGCTTATTGGTAGTTCATTTCATGTACTCGTCAATCAACAGATGCAAAGTTACTGGACTATGAATAGTGACCCCTGTTTTTTGCGATAAGAATTTTGACGCAGTTCGTTTCAGTGCCTTACGTACACATATGCAATTCTGCTTCATGGTTATTGGCAGCGTGTGTATGTGAAGAGCCGTATCTCATTTGACTGAGTCAATTACAACAACGTTCCTGCAACACCACACGTTTGTGATTTGCCGGTAGAATGCCAAGGCTTGTGACAGTTAAAATATCCAATCACTGACCACGAAGCAGAACTACAGATGTGCACGTAAGACACCGAAACAAATTGGGTCCCTAACAATGAATAATAATTGCCGACTTAAACGAATGTTACAGGTAAGAGTTAATATAACCCCTTTATATTCGTTACCGCAGTTTCTTAACATGCCTTCCATTAAGGGCACTGCCTATCTCGGAGCCCTGGTGGAGAAAGAATATGGTTTTACATGTTATATTATTTTCAACGGCCCTCGGTCACCGTCTGTGATATTACTTCCAGACAAAACCATTTTCTGCGTCGGGAAAAGGAGAATATTGCTTCGTAAATAAAATTGCAGAAAATAAATTATGAATAGCCATTTATGCGTGATTTTTGTGTGTAAAAATGCTATTTTTGACCAAAATTTTCAGGGTATTGGAAAAAACTGCCTACACGATCCATAGCAATGTATGCGGCACCGAGACGAACAAAACAGTCAATGATGTAACTTCAACCGTTACTCAGCCATGTGGAACATCATTTAACCTGTACAGCCCTGTGCTTGCTCTCGCCGTGGCTTCGAGTTAGGCAGCGTCATTAAGTATTGTTTACTTCATCTTATACATTATGAGTAGGAACAGAAAGTTTTAGCGAAAATATGTTTCTCTCCCACTTTGTTTCAGCTCTCACCTGCACATCGGTAGCTATGCTTCATGGTTATTAGCAGCGTGACTTTGTCCAGAAACGTTTCTTATTTAACTGCACCAATCATAATAAGAGTATTGTGACGCCATACGTCTGTAAGTTGCCAAGGCAAGTGAGAGTAGATCATCCAATCACAGACGATGTAGCAGAGCTGCATGACGCATTGAACCCAAATGTTTCAAAAATCTTTTCGACATAAAATCGTGGCTGTAGTGATTGGACGTTTTACTCCCAGCGTGTGGAGGTAAAACCCGCAAATCACAGACGTGTTGTGTCGCAGTTATCCGTGAACTGATTGGCGCAGTCAAATGAATAACAACTCTGCACAAAAACATTCTGCAATATCCACGAAGCAGAACTGCAGGTGTGCACGTAAGACACTGAAACTAAGTGGGGCAAAATTCTTTTCACGAGAACTTCCTGTCCGAATTTACGAGCCTTATACAGCCGGATCGTGAACATTTTGCAGTGAGTCAGGACGATGATATTTCATTTATTTCAAACTATTGCCAATAACTAATATTTTTTAACGAAATGCTTTGAAAACAATTTGAGTCTGTTTAGTCATACGGTACACAATTTTGCCAAAGAGTATTTTTTTTAAATAATGTACCGTTTGCTGGCAAATAATTATTTTGTTTCTTTTTGGCTTATTTTGACCACAAAATATGTGATATTTCAGGGGCAAGAATCTAAAAATCCCTTCCGTGTATTGCAACATAAAAATTAATACACCAACGGTGATATATAACACTTAAAACTGTAAGAGTTATTTTTTTTTATGTGTAGTAACTTGCTTTAAAAAAAAATATTTTCGAAACCCCTGCAAAACTGAAGAACGGTGCCTTAAGAGAAAGATTTTGAAGATGTCCTACTAAACGATTGCTCGATACCTTTATCTACGAAAAGAAAACAATAATTAGAGATGATAGTTTATCGCGGGAAAACTTGACTGTTTGCTGGGTTTAAACGTACGTTGAGCTTGTAAAAATATTACTGGTTATCGCTTGTACGTAGAGCTGTTGTCCTATTTGACTGAGCCAATAAGAATCCCGCTAATGTAATATTTGATGCCTGTTATTGGTCTGCAGACAACTACGCCATGTCAGACGCACGGCCGTAGAAGAACAGGTCTGGACACTCGCCTGGATATTTGACCCCCTTGTTGTTTGGCTGTAGTTCTCCAAGTTACCGAGAATATTGTGTTTTAATGGCGCTTCGGTTAGGGTGGTCGGACTCAAACTCCGCCCACTTCCTTTCCACTAAGATAAACAATTAATCAAAACGTATTTTTTATCAATTTATGAAATTCTTCCTTCGTTCAAAAATTTATGAAAAGGCTCCAGCAATCTTTATTTACTTTATAAATTTAACAATGGAAAAAAGTGAGTGGAGTTTTAGTCCGACCGCCCTAACTGAAGCGCCAATAAAACACAATATTCTCGGTAAGTTGGTGAACTACAGCCAAACAACAAGGGAGTCAAGTAAAATACATTGGTAGATAGGCGAGTGTGCAGAGTTCTTCTACGACCGTGGTCAGACGTATATCACCCAATCATACACGTTGCAAGAACTACAGTTTTTTCAAGAGTATGTTGGCACAAAACACGTTCGCGACATATCATCATCTCTAACAATAATAGAACTATGCTTCTCTATTATTGTTTTCTAGATATCATGCTAGAAACATGGTTTATGGCACCTAAAATTGGCTGAAACAGCTTTTTTTTTAACTCTTTTCACGTAAAAAAATACCATTCAGACTCGTAAAACACAACTTTGGAAGAATGTGTTGGACTTTACTACAAACGTTGCATAAATAAAATTGTAGGGTCTCCGTTTTAGGTCACATAGGAAAAATATTAGTAGTAGGAAAGAACTGCACGCCAGTTTGGCGCGTCACGCGGATATAAGCGATGCTGTCACTGTCGAGAGTGGAAAGCTGGACCTTATCTCTTCACTGTCTCCGCGTTGTAAACGCCGGAAACTACATTGGTTGTACAGCCCTTATAAACCTGCAGGTTTCCCTACCTCAAACGAGGTCGTATAGCGCTTGCTGTATAGGGCTCGTAGGAAGATGCACCAAATAGACGGCGCTGTTTTGTAGCATTTTAATAACATTTTTTTGTTCTTTTGAAAAATTGGAAACTTGCTGAATAAATAGTTGTAACCCTACAAATAATTATTATAAAACTCATTATAAAACCTTGTAACTATACAAACGCAACAATATTTATGTATATTTAATTACTGTATTTTGTATATTTGCTAATAATATTTCTATATTAGTTTTTGGCAATTACTTCTGAATATGTAACATTGTAATCGTGTTACTAAAAATTGTTTGACAGATGATTTCAAACCTATTTTTAGACCAAATTATTTGTAAAATATGATAAATCCCCGAAGCTGAGTTTGTTTCACATCGATCTCTTCCGTTCTCACAGGTATTTGTGATATTTTGATCGGCATATAAAGAATTTGATTTTTTTAATGTTTGACAGAAACATGACTTGATGATTAATTTACAAGTGTTTCCTTGCAAAAATATTAAAAAATTGTGAAATACTGTCTAAAAAATTCGGGTGAGTTGCCGTTCACGCGTCGGTCAACACAAAATACTGTGTTCTCGAGATAGCGGCCGTGATATTGCTCACGAGATTATGGATCATTTAAGTTGTGTGTTAGATAATTGTATTGTATTTTCAGTTCTTGAGCCATTACATTTATTCTAATAGTATTATCACAAATTTTCCATCGATAAAGCAGAGGATATATTCTAGGTAAACTGTTTGACATAAATAATAACGGAATCTTTCCTTAATTTGGCATGCAGAATCATTGCAAGAGAACTATAAGCTAACATTCAGAAGTCTCTTACAATGATTCTGCATGACAAACTAATAAAAGATTTCATTGCTATTTATATCGAGAAGTTTACCAAGAATATGTCATATGTTTTACCGAAGAAAAAATTTCAATAATACAATTTTAATAAATGTTACGGTTCAAAAACTGCAAAACCACAATAAAACTGTCTAATACTCCTTAAAGGTATTTTCCCGATTGTAGTAGCGATCGCATAGCCCCTGTATCAATAGGATTAATAATTCAGTTGAAATTCAACGAAGCCAATAGTTGTCTAAATAAATAATATTATTTTTGTCTATACAATCAGTTTTCCCCGAAATAATCATGCATGGCTTATTTTGAAACAGCTTTAAATGCTGCAACACATCACTTAAAGCCAAATTACGTCTAATTTACGACATGTACAGTTTACCAACCGAATGCATTGCTCAATTTCTCACTCTACGAACTTTTCTTACTTCCCCGATGCATTCGCTTGAACAAATTTAATCTTCCAAACACATGTTATCTCGTATTGTTTATTTTCGACCGTCACAAACATCTGTTCCCGCGCCCCGCCAAAGATTAATGACTGTTTCCAAACACAACAAACTGAACCCTCGTATATGAATTGTTTTCCAAATCCACTTCATATCACCGGATCTTTTTTGTTGCTTTTGTTTGCTTCAAGGCGATCGCGAAATTTCATCTCGGAAGGTAAAGTTAATTTATCAGATGCTAACCGTTCGTCTGTATGAAATTCCCGATATTCATTTTGAATTAGGAATGTTGTGTGTTAAAATTTGGCTAACGAAATTTTAATTTAAGGCAGTAATATTCATAATGTAGTTGCGGAAATAATTACCAAATACATGTGTGTAAACAGTTCCAAAAAGTGTATGAATGTCTATCTGAGGCAGCAACAAAAACATTTATATACCTGAACAAAATACTAAATGCTACGCACTAGTTTCTCTCTCTCTCTCTCTCTCTTACCTATGAAAAAGTGTAGTTTAGGGCACAAATTTCTTACGTCAGACAGTAAAATGCTCAGTTGACGCAGACGTAAAAATTAATTTTAAAATACGCATGTGTACATTTTGTAAGTTATTACAAACCTTTACGTTCGTGTATGAATCTGTTTGCTTGAATCACCTTGAAAATTATTTTACAATTCCTGTAACAATTAACATAAAATAACCTGAACCGTGTTTGCGGACGTACGCTCATTGCGAGCGAGAGTAGCAGAAAAACACGGCAATAAAATAAACAGCGAAAAAAGAAACGCAAGTATAAGATTTCAGTTCTCAAAAAACGTCGCATCTGTTGTCGAAGTAAGTCTGCTACTTTTCGTCTGTTCGCTGTCTGTTTGTTGTCTGTGTTGTCGTCTGTGCCGGGGCCTCGGTTCACGCCGTGACTAGAGCACTCTCCTCCCACCAAGGCAATCCGGGTTCGAATCCTAGCGGGCTCAGTCCCAGGACTTCCGCATGAGGGAATCGTGCCGGGCGATGCCGTTGGTCGGCGGGTTTTCTCGGGGATCTCCCGTTCCCCCCGCCCCTCTTATTCCGGCGCTGCTCCATCCTCACCTCAACTCACCCCGCACCAACGCTAATGACCTAGATTGTTTTGTTTCTACAATTTTTTGCGATAATTTTTTTTAAAGCTTAAACGAGAAAAGTTATCAAGAATCTGTTTGACAGATGTTTTTTGCCGGGATAGCTATTTTTTTTTCAATGCAGTAAATTTTACGGTTTAGATTAAGAAGTCAATTAAGAGTGCTGTGTACTGGTTTAAAATGTGTGTGTTTGACGCGCGGGAACAGCGGAGTGATAAGAGCCACAGTACCACGCTCGACGATAGACACATGGTCTATATTCGCAGCGCTAAACTGTCGTGTAATGTTTTCCTACAACTCTTTTTCCTATGGGACTTTAAGTGGTGACCCTATAATTTAAATTTAATTGTTGCATGGTACGAAGTAAAGACCAATGCACGTACCTCATTTTGCAATTTACGGATTCAGATCGTATTTTCAGAGTTACAGCAGTCTAAAAAAAAGCCGTTTTTAGACATTTCCAGAGGCCCAAAAATCAAGTTACTAACAAGCATACTAAATTTTCAGAAAGTGGCATACGTAGTTTCAAGTGGTTGTTCTTATCATAGATAACAACAATAAGAATAAGTTCGGTGGTTACGCGTAAAAATGTATTTGCATGACACGTCACAAGACCGTCCAATGGCTAAGTACACAGCCCTCTTAGCCAGAATTTCGTTTAATTACATAATTAGCTGAAACTATAGCATTTACATGATCTTTGAAAGAACTGTGCAATAGGAGTTCATGACTGGATTTGTTTGTATGGACATACTCCAGTTCGCAATGGAGTATGTCCATACAAACAAATCCAGTTATAGCATTTACCGCACTGGAAATATCAGCCATTATGGAGAGCACGAGTTTCAACAAAACTAGCAAACAAACATTTAATAACTGCTCTCGTTTAGGTTCAAAAAATATACTATCGCTAAAATAATATATAGACACAAGAGAGCATCGCCTTAAGGGCTGAACAAAATCTCTTCACTTCATTTTACTTCATTTGTGCTGTCATCACTGTCCTCGTCAGTAAGTTGTCTCCATTTGTATACATATCATTTTTTCGTTTTCTGTTCTTCTTTCGTTTGTTACAATTGTATTTATGTGTTATTTTGGTTGAAAACAGGTAATACGGCCTTTTTGTTATTTCTTTTACTATGTGTATTTTCTGCAACTCGGCAACATTCACTCTCAGCGGAGTACGTCCAGAAAAAACATTTCACTTTATAACACTAACTAATTACATAAATCGTTCAACGATAACATTAGTGCAATAGTAAGCCTAATATTATTGTAATTATGTCTATAGAAAACTTATAATTTAGATAAAAGCCATTTAATAATTTATCCGTGCGAGTTTCACGCATTTAACAATGCATATATTCATAACGGCAGGTGAAAAAATATCGCTTCCTTTATTCCGTGAGAGCTTATGACCTTTCTTCCGACATGAAGATCCGAGGTCAGAAATTGCCTCAAACTTTTTAATAAATGAGAACAAAAGTCAATAATTAGCCAAACAAATATTTCGTTTTGTTAACAAAACAGCAAACTTTTAAGCAATCGGGGGTGCCCGCAAGGGAGGATAATTGCGCAAGTTGTGTACTTAGAATTTTTATTTGGGGGGGGGGGGGGGGATATTTTTTTCAAGATAAAATTTTTTAATCATAAACGAATAATATTTTCATGATTTTTTCAAGTACTATCTTAGTATTTCCTACAAAGTCGGCTAGTAAAAACCAGAACAGTTGTATTTGTTTACGATTGTTTTTACGAGAAACGGTAGCCTAAATATCTCTCCAGCACTGAAGTGTAACTCGTAGTAAAATTATTTTTGAGTTTTTTGGGGAGAATTTGAGGGGGGGTTGCGCATTGGGTCTTGGGGAGATGGGCACTTCTGTAGGCATATAACTGTAAACAAGCAAAAAATTTAGGTTTCCGCAGCAGAAATATTTGGTAGTCACTACACTTAAAATACCGGTGTTTGGTTTCGACCAGAAGGTTTTGCTTGACTCAGCGAAACTTCTGTGTGAGTGAGCTGACGCTAAATTAGAAGATAATCAAACCCATGCTGCAAGTTTATTTGTTCTGTTTATATTGGTAGCAGTGTTTCACTGACATTTATTTTTGTGGTGTTTCTCTTATTTGAAGCCAGTTGTTTGAATGAAAGATAAATCTAATATGAGAGTTTTTTTTTTCGCCAAATATTTTTATGATATTGATAAAAAATGTATTTTCATTTTATGTTGGTTTTTGTACAATTCACCAGACAAAATTAATTAAATCGTTGTAAAAACTTGTAAATGTACCACTACGAGTCTGTTTTTTTAATCACTGAATACCCACATTAATAAAAAACTTTGACTAAAAATTAGTAAACAATATTAATTAAACTTTTGTCAACGGCTAGCATCAGCCATTTTTATTATTATTATATCAATTTTCTTCTCCGATCAAAAAATTTTGCAGTACTGCGTGTACAGATTTGTATGACAATAAACTCGCAAGGTTAATTCAATGAACACACACCGAAATTACGTAATTCGCATCACCGATCCAGGCATTGCTTAAGGGCTAGTTTTGTATTCAGACGTTGTGTTACATATGTTTTGTCTGGTGTAATTAGTATTTCTTTAATTTCACCATTAGTTTTGTTTTTCTTTAATTGTATTGGACATTGTACATATTCAAAGGTTTGCGGTCGAAATGGTAAATGCACTTCCAAATTTGTGTATTAGATTTGTTATTGCTGTAAGGTATTTCACGACTGTTATAACGCATTTTTATAACTGTCTTGTATAGGTACACATTAATGCTGTCATCGTACTTGGTATTCACTGTAATTGTTTGTAACTGACATTCTCCGTACCCCAGACCACGATCGTAGAAGAACAGGTCTGGACACTCACCTATCTAACAATGTATTTTGCTTGACCCCCTTGTTATTTGGCTGTAGTTCGTCAAGTTACCGAGAATATTGTGTTTTATTGGCGCTTCAGTTAGGGCGGTCGGACCCAAACACCGCACACTTTTTCTCTATTGTTAAATTTATAAAGTAAATAAAGATTGCTGGAGCATTTTCTTAAATTTTTGAGTGAAGGAAATATTTCATAAATTTATTAAAAAAAATATACGTTTTGATATATTGTTTATCTTAGTGGAAAGGAAGTGGGAGGAGTTTTGAGTTCGACCGCCCTAACTGAAGCGCCAATAAATCACAATATTCTCGGTAACTTGGTGAACTGCAGCCAATCAACAAGGGGGTCAAGTTTCCAGGCGAGTGTCCAGACATGTTCTTGTACGACCGTGCACCAGACCTATGACCGAAACGAGTGCGCTACAATGAGTGAAATAAATAAAATCAAATACACGCAGGATTCCTTCAGATTCACGGATGGGCTGCTTCACTTCGGAAAAGCGACAGCTGACGTTGCTATATTTCTAACCAGCGAAATCTGCTATCGTCGGGAGAATATGTCAGTCACTTCCCAACAAGGGAATGTGCGTGTTGGCTCACATGCCCTGCCATTCCTCGCTGCCGTTGGATGGAGGCCAGCTTGAATCATTTCTCTTCCAACATTCTCTTCTCTCTCACCCTCTCCCCTTCCTTCTCCCTCCCCGGCCAGCTGATTGACGTGGACCAATCACAGAGCAGAGGCAGTGGTTTATATGCTCTCTCTCGTTTCCAACTGCCCACCCCCCTTCCCCCAAATCCAGTCCTAGCCTAGCACCCACAACAAGCAAACCAATTTCCCGAGAAGGAAAAATTATGTCGAAAAAAAAAAACGTACCGGAGAAGAATATCCGGACTAATCATCCCCTTCCGTTTTGGCACCCTTCTCCCAACCACCCGTCACCCAAGCAGGAAAATTTTTACGAAGCGTTAAAAAATCCTTCCACTTTTCGGAGTGAAAAGCTAAAACCAGTCGGTTGCTTCGAAAGAACATATTGCAATTAATAAACCCTTTTTTTCGTCCTTTCCGCTTTCAAAACACCCTTATGCCACTCTTTGAAAATTAAATGAAGTTTTGTTTCAAAAAATTTAAGAAGAGTCTATAAAAACGTAGGGTATTTTTAGATAAAAACGCTGAGCGCATTCTCACTTCTACCCAGATTAAAAATGACCGTTTATTTTCGCAAACTAAACAAGTTTCATCTAGCAAAATATTTAACGTAAATCTGTGTGGAGGCGGTACATTTTGTAAGCTACGATATTAATTTCTCAGCTAACAGAAATTCCTAAGAGGCTGCCGTTCTTTAAAAAAATGATCCGACATTTTTCCGACCAGGTACGCAGTTGCCATTCACGAGCATATCACATACCCAGTAAGAAGATCTCATTTTGTTACTGTTACACTGACAGTATTTTTACAAAACCATGTTTGAAATTTAACTTACCTAATTATATATAGGATAACTCGAGAAAAAATTTTAGTGGCAAAATTGTTTCAGTGCATTGACGCGTGTTGCAATTTATATGACTGACCGACTGATTTTCGACGGTTTGTTTGCAAATAACTCTCTTTTACCAGTATGCCCACTGGCTCAGTCAATTTTGACAGTAAAAAAAAAAGAATGTCGTGTACAACAGACCACAGCAAACAGTCAAGGATTTTCATCTTAGTTATGCACGACCTCTCTCTCTCTCTCTCTCTCTCTCTCTCTCTCTCTCTCTCTTTGGCCATTATTTATTTACGAGATTTAGTAGTGATTACTGATCAACGTGTGAATTCTAGTCACAAATAGTCTCAGCAATGCTGTTGACACAGACTAGATAGTGATACAGACGTGGAATGACGTGGCAGCTCATTTGATACGGGCGAACTTCGCAGCTTATTGGTTGCCCGAGATTGTTGATACCAACCCCGTGTATGTTTGGCTCCTGTGTGTTACGACACGTTTCCTATTGGCCCGGCTGCCGGCTAGCAGGGCAGCTGCTTTACGTTGGTTGGCTGTAAACATATCCGCCATGTTGCTGGCCAGGGAATCAATTTTGCTGGCGTGTGTGATTGAGTTCTCCGTCCTACCGGCTGTTTCTCTTCTGTATTCGTAAATATTCTGTGCTGTTGAGGACGTATAAATAAGAAGTCAGCAACGTATGGCTTGGAGAAATGCAAACATCTACGCGATCTAGCGCTTAAATTAAACGTGTATGTTTACAAACGGAACCGAGCCAGGTGTGGCAACAGTAAAACGTTAGACTCGCATTCGGGATGATGATGGTTCGACCCCCGGCTTCAGCCGCCCTGATTTCGGTTTTCCACTGTACTCCGGAATTGCTCCAGGCGAATGCTGGGATGTTCCCTGAGGAATGGCCATGGCCGGTTCCTCTCCCAGCTGCTGTCCTTGTACCAAGTTGTATCACCGTCTATAATCACCTCGCTGTTGACGAAATGTAAAGCCCATGTGTAGAGGTACGTCAATTTCGTGGATTCATCTGGCAGTAGCCTAGATTGCTCAGTCCTGTACACGCTCTGGATACAGTCGATCATTCATTGGCTTACAACATTACAAGCGATAGCTCTATGAATCATTTTCTTATTTACTACTGGCTTGCAGTAGTCAAGTGCGTTTCGTGACAGCCGCCAGCTAATCACACACGTCATTATTTGAAGTATATATTTTTGGTGTTCAACCTGACCTGGAATGTATTTTCGAAATTGACGTACCTCTACCCATGTACCTACTTACCGTTTTCAAACGGATTCCCCGCCCCTGTAGTAGTCTCTGAACAACTATAACTCAACGAAGTATACAGGAGGATGTTGCAATACTACGCGTCAATACAAAAATACGTTATATGATCATTGGTCCGAAGCAGGGTCGCGTCTAAGAAAGGGAGGGGGGGAGGGCAACGCGGGCATTTGCTCCGGGCCTCACGTTCTAGGGGCCTCACTTTTGAATTTAAAAAAAAAAAAAAGTTATTATTAATAATCAAATTTAACCGGCATTTTGTTATGTGTGGCGCGACAATACGAAGTACTTATTTAGTTCCGGAAGAACTGCATTTTAGTACCTAACTTACGTTATTTCTACTTAGCTCGAATATGTATCTCTAGTATTTCTGTGTGAACTGAATGCATTATATTGTAGTACTTGTATTTGTTATGATTATATTAGTGACTACATACCAATATTTATACAAATATGCCATACCTTAAAAATTATTCCTGCATCTAAAAAGGCAGAAAAACGGAGGGGTAGCCTCCGATTTATGTGGCAATTGTCATAAAATGATACTGGACCGAAAACACACCCTTACTGTACCACAGGCCTCGTAACTGACAGTGCACGGCGCTGACTGGGTCACGATACTGAGGAATGCTACATCGGGCAGTACCTACCGTCAGATTAGAATATATTCTCCTGGTATGTAGCTGCAAGAATAGCTGCGATGGCGTTCCACATCGACACGATCCACTCCATACATGTGCTGTACGACATTCCGCATGAACTGTAGTGTTGAAATGGCGCATTTTCGGACCTATGATTAGATAACACTTTTAGTTCTTTTACATGTGATGAAGGTCCTTCCGCAATCCCACAGTAAATATATTAATATCCACTTTTGATACATTATTGTAAAAAAAATCCACTCGTAGATTATCCAAAAATTCCTCAACTTAAATGATTGTAAGAACAGTGTCATGTCTGAAGCAGATTATTCACCTAACTGTAAATAACTTTTTTCCTTGGGTGTTGCAGGTTGTTCCTGCAATCGCCTGCGAACCCGGATCTCCTGTTCATCATCTTCTTCTGTCACACTCAGCTGACAGTGACACTTCTTCTCTGCCTTATCTTCGGAAGTAAGGTACTTATCTCACAACACTGGTGGTACCTCTGTTACACTCGAGGCTGTCCACGTAAAAAGGGCACATTAGAAAAATTATTAATTCGATAAAAGTGATAGTCAATATTAGAATTATATTCAAATCAAAATATATATATTTGTAAATATATGGACAGGTTTAATGTGTGAAAAAACCAATATATCTCATATATAAAATTCTCGTGTCACAGTGCTTATTTCCAGACTCCTCTGAAACGGCTTAACTGATTTCAATGAAATTTTGTATATACATTCGGTAGGTCTGCGAATAGGTTTTTATCTATTTTTATACTCCTAAGTGCTATTGTTTAGTAAATATTTTTAACTTAATAATTTTAGAACCTGGTGTCGCTGCTCTATTTTTATTATTATTATTTATTAATTTCTCTATTATTTGACCTCTTCCACTTATATAACACATCCTTACAAACTTACATAATAAAACAACGTTTGTCGGGGCAACTAATATATATATACACACACAAATAAGCAACCTACTGTACTATTGTGGGAATACAACATTGCAATATTATGTCGTCCCAGATTCTTAGAATGGGGCTAAGAAAAAAAAAACACAAACGAAAAAAAAAATTGAAACATAAGCCTAGTTCGGCTGTAGTCAACATACCCATAAACCAAAACAACGGAATGTGTAAGATCACATAAGGAATTAGTCAACAACAAATAAAGAAAAATGAAATAAACATAAAAATAAAAGTCGAAATACAAAACAAAATATTTTTGTTTCGGATGTCATAATATTGCAATGGCATATATGTGCACAACCGTACAGTAGATTATTCTGTCCTATTGCAACAAACATTCAAAGACATGACAAGTAAGCAAGTTATAAGAATGTAAACACATTGATATGAAGTCAGAAATAAAAACATTTATTTACTCTCAGTGTCTTACACTCACGACTCCTTAGCAGGTGTACAAACATTTCAGATGGCATTTTCACTACATATGCTAAACAATACGGCAAAATATGTTATGGATTCTACTTGAAATGGGAACACAGAATTATGATCTCATGATACTTTGACCGCCTCGATTGTAACTGAGTGTACAATAGCCTTCCATAGTTGACGGTTACAATTCGTGTTGCCAAGCTGTTGTGTTATGCTCTATACGGCCGGTTTTCCGCAGACAATTCTCAGTTCTTGTGTTTACGCAGGTGGCCATGTTGCACAGGAAGCCAATATGTCGCCGTTTATTGTACATGAAGTGACATCAGAAGCAAACACTAACGCAATAAGTGACATATACTAGCTACAGGACGTTCGCTATAAAATGAACACTTTTGACTACCACCTTGTCTAGAATAATGATTAAAAATTTTGTTTATTGTGAACTCAGATGTTAATTTGTGACTGAATTGGTGAGGCGAAGAAGGAAGTGATTCCTTTTTGGCCAACTTTCAGAAAAGAAAATGGAAGAACTGTTTTGAAACTAAACTGTAGGTTGAACGGGAAAACGTTCATCTCCACAATTGTTTGTCAGGATTTAAGGAAATGGAAAATTACTTCAAAAACACAACACTTTTTATGTACAGAAAGTAACATGCAATCAAAGTTGGTGGAATGTTTTCCTTTTTAATCTCATTGAGTCGAGGGCATTCTGAAAATCGATGTAAAAATACTTTACAGAGATGTTTCCATAATACAAGTGCTGTTCATTACTATACTGGTATATTTTGTGTTATAATACCTACACACTGTGCTAGTAAAATTGTGCATTTACAACTCTCTAGACTACACAAACAAAAGAAGTACTACTGCAGTGACTCTCGCTGAGGTTAATAAGAGAATGATATTTTATTTATCACTTAAAAATTCAATTTCCTATAGGGGTTTAAGGATTCCTAGAATCTTTTCTTTCTTTATGTCAATCAACAACTTTGCTGTAGCAGGTCATTTTCAGTAAAATATGGAATGTTTTCCTTTTTCATCTCACCCATTCAATTGTAACGTAGTATGCCTTGTTTGTATTGAATAGTGACAGGGAAATATACATTAACTGAAAAAATAGTTGCTAAGGCTTCAGAATCGCTCACTTTATCGTTAACAGCATATAATAACGCAGAAGTGAAACAACATGCCGTGAAGCTATTTCCAGAGAGAATTCTCTTATACATTCGGGAACAAGTAAGAACCCAAAACCACGCACTTGTCTGCTAAGACTGCAATTGAATCTCAGTTCGCTAGAGATCAAGAGAGTGGCACAATGATAACATGTTGGGCTTGCAATACGGAGGACCCGGGCATCGACTTCCAGCTTCAGCCGTCCTGAATTTAGTTTTCCATGGATTTATGAAACTCTCCAGGCGAATTCTGGGATGCCTCGTTAGTCAGTTCTGATTCATCTCCCGGTTCCTCTCATTGTGTAAAATCATGGCAATCTTTATCAGAAGGCCGTGGTCATAAATCTGGCAACACTGCGAATAAGGGTCATTTTAACACTTTTTTTTTTGCTCTCCAACAGCAATGGCTTTCCCTGTTTTGTCGATGTGTAAATAAAATAACAAATCAGAAATAAGATTTGCTGTCGTAGAGTTAAAAAAGTGTTAAAATGACCCTTCTTGAATGTGTTGCCAGATTTGTGGCCGCGGCATTCTACTAAAGATGGCTATGGTAAAGTTGTGTCGCACCTTGCTAACGAAGCCACTGTCATGACCACTAACCTTGCATCAAGTACCATTAGACACTCCGAGGAAAGTTTTCAGCCAACATTGAACCTGGTACTAAAACATACTTGCGATTCATTTTTGGCATTATCGTCCCGTTACGCGTTAATACTGCCCAAGAGGCCAACCGCAGTGGATGTTTGTAATTTATTGGCGAGATGAATCGAGAGTAAGAAATAAAAAACACTCAATAAATAAATCTATTAAAGCCATTACGCTGACGTTATAAGATGTAAGTATTTGATCTTTAGACATTGCAGGAATGTAATCCGTGCATTAAAGCTCTCAGGTAGTGATCATCGTTTCTGAATTACGTTTACTGATGTACGGCCGTATGTGCGGTACCATTGTAGCCAACCAAAATGTTGCAAATGAAGAAGACAATTATCCATGTAAAATTACGTAACGAACGTAAGGAAGAAATTCCTACATACAACTACCTGGAAATTTCGTTTGTACATTTCGGCAGAAATTACATTTCCTGTCTAGGTTGGGTCTGTGTTTATTAATCTCATCGATGTTGTCTCTAGACTGTAGCAGACAAGGCCGTGTTTAGAGAGGAGCGTGTGCTCCGGGCGGCATATCAAAGAGGCGGCAGGCTGACCCAACCTTGTTTGACAAAGTTAGTACAGAACAATAATAACCGCTTAAGGGCCAGTTGTATCAACTTTCAACTAACAGACTGTTAGCTAACGCTGTGATAGCTTATTCTCTGGTTAAGTGCCCAGTTATACTGTATCAGCTGTTTTTATTCCCTTGTTAGCTATCAGGTTGTCAAGAGTTTTGGTGGTGCTTTTATGTGTATGTTGGCAATATAGTTACTAGAATTGTAGTATATTTAGCACGAAACCTGAGATTATGTTGGCAAGTATGCAATCGTATTATTTATAAAGTACCATGTACGAAAAATTAAAACTTTTTCATGTGAGGTGTGAAATAATAATGTTTGTAATATGTTAGTTCTGTATTAGGCTATATTGAGGTTATTACAACACATGTGTATTGTATACTACACTTAGAATTAGCATTTCCGTCAAAATATGCGACGAAATTATAAAAATTAGCATTTAAATGGAACATGTGCTTATTTATGAGAGATTCTATTGGGATTATATTTATTACATGGATTGGAGGGTTTTGACTTTCAGTTTATAGTCTTTCGTGAGACTGTTTGAAATATTCACATAACAACTTGTAGGCCTATGCTAGGAAATGAATTTATAAATACCAAGTCCCACGAGTTACGATACTTGCTTGGAATTAAAAAGCAATGTCTTAAATTATGTAAAAACATAAAAATTAAAAATAATGCGATTTCACTTGCATTAAAAATGCTAGCACATAATTATTCACGAACACTTGCCAACCAATGAAATCAAACGAAGTATCCACTACATTGAATTATAGATCTCCGACAGTAAATAACTTTTGTATTCCCCACACATTAGAATACGACTACGGCATGCCTGTAACTATTATTTTATGATGATTTTCCTCTGTAGCTTATAAATACGAAACTTCACACTTCCTACCCCCTTGCACATACACGAGAAGCTACACAATTTCAGATTACGAAAACGTATCAAAACATTACTTTACACGTGAGACATTAATATCGCAAAAGTCAAAAATTGCTAAATTTGCGATCGCAATAATATCATTTTAATTTTGAATAATGGAAAAAATTTTGGAAGTAACATTACATATACAATGCACACATTCGTAATAATCAGTTTCGATACTGTACATAAATTTACTTGGTCTAGTATATAGACTCCAAAGTCTGTACCGGAATATAGCATCTGTGTACTACGTACTAAATACTAAATATCAAATGCTACAGTACTTTGCTAAATTCCGGTGTCCTCAACATAGCTTATACAAGTACTTCCAAAGAAATGAAAATATATCAACTAGATTAAATTGTGTATTTATTGTATATGTTAAGAAATGAAAGACTGAATAAAGTATGCTGATTTAGTGCAAAAACATATGTGAGAAATAACTAACGCATCCTTACAGTACTGAAATTAGAACCAAAATAAATTATCTATATTTAAAATTAACTGTAAATAGGACAGTTTTAATTATCTTGAGTTGATAAGACTTTAGAAAACCATATAATTTCTCCATGACGGAATATATTGGAACTTAGCAAGAAAAAATGTGTTTCCAACTAGCTCAAAGTTTAGTATGAAATGCAGTAGACGAAAATCGTCCCTCGGGACTACTGAGATCAACATTCAAGTCCTAATAGGAAACAAGAAAATAAAGAAACGTCCAATTATGGTGAAATAATGCACATCGCGGCACATTTCAAACAAATTCCCGCAGCTTTGGTTTAAAACATTTAGGCAGGGACGTGCTATGAAGCGAACATTTGTCCACAAACGTCTATTTAGAATTGAAGGCCTGTGCTCACGACCTTTCTTGATTCATGGCGTCATCTTATTCGCCGAGATGCTAGTTCTTGAGCCCCAAAATAAAGTTATTAGTTTGAAATCGTCGGGTCTCTTCTATCATACCCGTGATTTCCTTACCTTGAATACATTGCTGGGCATCACAAAAGTCTACACGAAAGTACGAAGGCGCTGGCTGCAAAAAATATTTGCCAGCGAGCGAAATTAATACGTCCATCTCTTCGTCGCCATAGAGATAATTTCCACCAACGCACACGATTATTGCCGCATTCAAAGCATCGCGCCAGGCCATTCGGCCGCTCTGGGTCGGAGATTATGCGCGAGGCTCTAATAAAAATGATATAAACAAATAAAATCGCGGTAACGAGCTAAACATCAAACAAAACTAAACCCGAAAATTGAAGAAAACTAATTACAAAAGTCTACAAAAGTAAGTAACAAATGGATGTGTCCTAACCACGGCCGTAGAACTGGTCTGGACACTCGCCTGGAAACTTGACCCCCTTGTTGTTTGGCTGCAGTTCACCAAGTTACCGATAATGCTATAAATTTTTGGCGCTGTAATCCGGGCGGTCGGACTCAAACTCCGCCCACTTCCCTCCCACTAAGATAAATAATTTATCAAAACGTATTTTTTATCAATTTATGAAATGCTCCCTTCGCTCACAGTTTTAAAGCATGGCTCCAGCAATCTTTATTTACTTTATAATGTTAACAATGAAAAAAAGTGAGCGGAGTTTGAGCTCGATCGTCCTGTCCGCAGCGCCAAAGGTACAGAAAATTCTCGGTAACTCGGCGAACTACAGCCAAACAACAAGGGATCAAGCGAAATACATCAGATTAGGCGAGTGTCCAGACCTGTTCTTCTATGACCGTGAGTTAACCTAATGAATTTAAATGTATGCATTATAACTATTTAAACTTTAATTATTACAATTCAGTTGCTTTTTATATAAAAAGAAAACTTAAAAAAATAATAAAAATAATAGATACAGAACACTTACACCAAAATCCTTCTATAGTCAAACGCTATGCATCATATCATATAAGTATGGATAAATCTGACAGCAACTTATGGGCAATAATTTGTAATATTTTGTTGTTTGTGTCACTACACAAGACAAACTTTGCAGTACAAATGCTGACATTGACATTTCAGGTTCATTTTAGAGCGAAAACTGTCTTGCATTGTGCAACAAATCACATAATACTAAAAAATTATTGCCCGTATGTTTCTGTCAAATTTCTCCAAACTTATATTAAACAGAGTATATATTGGTTAGTCACGTTTTACGAAACACAGAATCGTCAACACAGTTTCTTTTCTTTCTCTTCAACTCAATCTATACAGTCGCACTCAGTAATAGTTTAATTATATAATATATCAAACTAATATGACTTTGCACAAAGTATTATATTTGTATTACAAGTCACATGATTCCCACAACTGCCATCGCCATCTTGTAAATCGTCTCGCGCTCGCCACCATTCTCCTGTATTTATCAGCCTCTCCCACGGCAGGATAACAGGAGTTCATACAACGCATTTATAGCCTAACAGGAGTGTAAAATGTATCCCAATTGCTAACCAGTGTTGATACAATTGGGGCTAAAATAAGTTAATTCAATTAATAATGAAAGCGTATTCAATTTTCGGCTGTGAAAAAAGTCGTAAATCTTATTTTGGAACGTAAAGTTCCCACTTATACGGGTATTCTACATTCTTATTCGCATGATGTCTTTGTGAAGAGATGTCTCTCATTTGACTGAGCCATTCAGAACAAGGTTACTGAGACACCAGAAAGTCTGTGATTTGCTGGTAGAACCCTTGGACAGTTCAAACATCCAATCACTGGGCCTGAAGCAAAGCTGCAGATGTGTACGTACGGCGCTGGTCAAGTTGGTGCAAAATTCTGTTCAAAATCAGGGTTCCATACAGTTACCGAGTTACTCACTCATCGATGGACACAGGACCGTAGTACAGTTTTTAGAACACGTTTTCCACTACACTTAAAACGTCCTTCAATTATACCAACAGAAATAATAAGTTGTAATGTTTTGATTAAAGATATCTGATTTTTGCGAAAACATTTCTCCACCTCTGCTGTTTTGCTTCGTTGCATAGTCATCCTTAGTAGAAGGCCGCGGCCTTAGATCTGGCAACCCTGCTCACAAGGGTCACTTTAACACTTACTTTTGTTCTCTAAAGGCAATGGATGTACCTGATTCGTTATTCTTATCTACATACTGGCAAATCAGGGGAAGCCACTGCCTTTGGCGAGCCAAAGGAAGTGTTAAAATGACCCTTCCTGCCAGGATTGCCAGATCTAAGACCGCGGCCTTCTTCTAAAGACGGCTATGTTCGTTGTCGTTGGCAGCACGTATTGTGGAAAGACGTTCCTCATTTGAATGTACCAATCAGAACAAAAAAGTTACAGCAATGCCACATGTCTGTAATTTGCAGTAAAACGTTAAAACACGTAAAAGTTAAAACAACCCTTCACTGGGGACAGGATGTTTTCGCGAAAAGAGTTTTGCCCCAGCTTGTTTCACTACCTTTTGTGCATACCTGTTCTCCTGCTGCGTGGTTATTGGGCAGCAAGCCTTTACGAACATACTATACTCTCATTTGACTGAGCCAATCACAGTGATGTACTGCAGCAACAGACGTCTAAGATTTGCTGGTAGAACCCCACGACTCGTGAGAGTTAAATCATCCAATCACAGGCCAGGAAACAGAGCTACAGTTGTGCTCATGAGGCACAGAATAAAATTGGTGACGAAATCTTTTCGCGAAAGTCAGGAGTCCTTGATTGTGATGTAAATGTATCAACAAGACAAAAACGTTCAACTGTTTTAAAAAATAACTATGAGAAAAATTCAAATATTTTTACCGTTACATAAAATATTTTTTTTTAATGTGTTGCTTCGTGCTCCGGTTTCTTCTTGAATGCAGATGAAAACACAAGAGCATGCTCTGTGCAACACGTGACTACAATCGTTAATGCACGATAGTCAACCGTGGATGAGAGTTGTACACTAGGATTCCCTTGCTTGAACATCGCTTCAACCTCTATTAATCTCGGTAACACGGAAACCTTCCTCTCCCCACACCACTACCCTTTACAGCTTTCCTTTCCTCATTTTCTCCAGCAGCAAGTCGCGAACTCCTCTCCGCCGAGCTGTTCTCCACTCATGTCTCGAATCTATGGCCCTCGGTTTTCACGACTCTTCCTCGCGACGTGACTACCACAGGGCATTGTGTCTAAGCACAATGGCACCCAGGAACTGCGGACAAACGAGGAGGGGAGGTGAATGTACACGGGGAAGAGGCGGGCGCACAGTTTGCACAATAGCTAAAAAAATAAATAAATAAATAAACAACTTCAGCGACTATCCCTGCTGATGCAACTTACCAATCCTTGCACATCCGACTATTCTCCTCTGCACGCCGGGGAAAACAAATTCTAGCAATGTAACCTTGGCATTTACAAACACAAGTAGAACCCTACTGTCAACTTTTACCTAAAAGAGCGAAATAATTATTTTCCATGTATCATTAAACTTCCTTTCCAACAACACTCTAGGTTATGATTCCTGTGGCAGATATGTTTCGCCTTAATAAGTCCAGAGTTTTTTAATTGCCTTGGTTATTATTTTCGTTTCTGTTTTCCATTTCCTTCGTGTATATGTCTGTTTTCTTTGTCTAGTATCTTACATTATTGTTTGGGAGATTTGTCACGATTATTTATTATAATCACAGCATTTGTTGTGACAAAATCTATTCTTAGCTAATGAAGTGGATAACTTAGTTAGATTAACAGTTTTCAAAAACAGTATGCAAAGTGCCATGTTCCATTTTAAAAAAAATCATAGAGCAAGACAGTGTGTTTTATTAACTAAGAGTTGATATTAGATACTTTATCGTGTCAGGAGAAACAATTGAATTTATACAAAAAAACGCAAAAAGCTGTGTCTGATGTATCGTACAAAAATATGTCGTAAGAAATTACAATGTTGTATCGCCAGATAAACATAAGTAATGTCGTATTGGCTTCCAGGCTGGAGCTGCGTCATGCAAGGTACAGCGATATGTCGGCTCCAGCCTGAAAACGTGCAAGGTTCGGCGATACGTCGGTACAAGATACCAGCACGACACGGCTCCAGCCCGGATACAATTGTGACAAACTTTCAAATATCTAATATCTTTGCCGGTTACTTTAATGAACACATGAGGTTTATTGTGCGTGTTGGTATATTTGTTTCTTTCCTTCTACGATGCAACTTTTGAAGCCTGCTAACGAACAACGAGATTTTCAGATTGCCATTACGAAATTATAATCGCTCACATTAACGATTTTCTTGCTGGTTTACTACACAAATTCATAACTGACACGACACTTAAAGTAAGATACATGTTGTTCCGACGCTCTAAAATGCACAATTTTACTAAACATTTTTTATTTGATGGTACATAATATTTAGAGACACTGGAAAATCTCAATCGTGACACGTGCGAACAGTATTCTGGCAAACCACATATGTTCTGTGTTACAACTGTTCAGTTCTAATTGGGTCTGTTGAAGAGGGACACGGTGCTTCATATAAACGATAGCCAATACAAGTGCAAAACCTTCAGCATAGCATGTTGGAGCCTAGCAAGTAAGCAACTTTTACCACGATTTACCATTGTCTGTAATAATATTCCTTCACTTTTTGCTTTTACTTACGTATTTACTTGCGTATTTATTTACTGTCTTACTTAATAAATACTAACTTATATATATGCTTATTTATTTAATCACTTGAGAACCTACTTACTTACTCATTTATTCATTTAAGTATTTACTTCTTTACCTAACCAGACATGATATATTATAAGGCTAACCCAAAATAAAACCTAACATTAACCTAAGACCCTTACCTAACCTAAACTACATAACACCTAACCTGACATAAGGGCAACCAAGTGGGGAAAATCGTAATATTATATTTGTATGTAATATTGGTAGTTTTGCAGAAGTTACTTGGCAGTACATTTTAATCTTAGAAAAAAATTAGTTAACTAGTTTCTTCATAACGGCACTTCAAAGTCAAAATTGGACGATTTTAGTTTTTATAATCAGCAAAAACCATTTAACATAAATAAATGTAAAATTCACACTGAAGCTAATGTAAAGGGCTACTGCTTGACATGTTTTAAAATAAATTATAAAATATTCTTGTATTTTAAAAGAAATCTATAAAAGTCGCAAAAAAAATCTAAAACTTCAGAAATTATTTTTAATACAAAAATATTTTGTGATGGATTTTAAAACATGTCAAGCAATAGCCCATCACATGTAGTTTCAGCAAGGATTTTTATTTTATTTATGTTCATTGGTGTTTGCGAATTATAAGAACTAAGACCACGTAAATTTTGACTTTGAAGTGCCCTTCTGGGAAAACTGGTTGAGTTATTTTTTTAAGAGGTATATGAACTCCCATGTAACGTCTGCAATACGAACATTATTACCTACAGATATAAAATTACGATTTTTTCCCACTTGGACACCTTAAGAAATGTAACCTAACCTAAACAATGTATAACATACACCCTGGCTGTTTCCGAATTCATAGGATTAATCCTCGCATCCCTGAATCCTCACAGCCTTTACAGTAATGCATCCTTCGCGGTAAGGGTGCATTTGTGTATAAACATACCTTCCGAATTCCCAATTCAAACAAATAACTATCGCAAGGGCGTAAGGATGCTTGCCTCGCATCCTTGAGCCAAGGATGTGTGGAAGGGTGCATCTTGGATCCTCGGTAGAATTCGGACACGAATAAAAAATGGCCGCATCCTTCATGATGCACTTTTCAAGGATGCGAGGGTGCGAAGGATCCTTCAAGGCACTATTCGGAAACAGCCCCTGTTGCTTACGTAACTCAAAACAACGTTAAACGTAACCTAACCACACATAACCTATCCTACCTGTCCTATCCAGTAGCCTAAGCAAAGCCGGCCTCTGTCCAGCAACAGCAAGGAATGGCGCGGTAGACGAGCCAACACCGCATGTTCCCTTGCGCCAAGTTGCTAACATAGCATAGTCTCCCGGCGATAACAGATTAGGTTCATATTATAAGTCACGTAGCAAGATAGATGCGCGCCGCTAACTACATGTTGACAGGAAACCAAATACTTAATAGAGCGTGGTACATAATTCAAAGCTTAAAGCATTCATCTATAACTGTAGGTTTATTTAAGCCAATTTGCGAAAATTAAACAAAAGCAATCCTAGACAATAGTTATAGACAACGTTTTAAACAAAATTATTTCCAGTGTTACGAACTTCTGAGGCACAATCTCTGACGCCGGAACCTCGTGCATTTAACTGCGGCGCAAGAGATCACGCGTAACGAATTAGTAATTCTGGATAAATATTTACTCATAAAGTTGGCATATACCATTATCTAGGATTGTCATTGAGTATTTTATCCATATCGGCTTCGAAAAAAGCGTAGACATCAATTGATGTTTTCAGCGTTTATTTATCTACCACGCACTCTTAAATGAGTAGCGTGTCGCTTGTGTGTCGCAAACTCTCAAAGTTGCGAGAGGCAAGTATCTTCACTTGCCGTATCGCATCTCGTAACTTGCTCACAAAGACAGGCAAGATTGCTGATAGTTGATCGATAACCTCTAGCGATACATCCTCGTCATTTTAGCAGCGTTTTTGGTCGTAGTTGCATCATTTTGGAAGGTTAAAAAACTTTTTCGGTAGCTACCATATCCATTGCAACCAACTGTAATATGTTGACGATGTATCATTCAAACTTCGATTTAAGTAGTTCTTATTGTTGTATGTTAACCATGTAAGAAGATAGCACGACATGTATGAATATAGATACTATGTCATATCTTCATATGCACGTGACCGATTGTTTAACATTCTGGGGTTACTTACACCCACATTGAGTAAAATGGGCCGATGCTGGTAACGTCTTGTTTAATATATAAGAGCACTTTTATTAATTTATTTTATTTATATTAAACAAATAATGTTCGCAAGTGTTCATAACAATGCCAAATACACGTTTTTTATACGTAATAATCATACGTTACATTTTCTCGTCACTAATGCGGCTGAGTTAAGCCGAAAAGTGCCAACCCACAATATGATATATTTTGAGATATCCATACCAAATAGGAGAAATAAGTCTAAATTGTATCCTAGCTAAAGAAGACTTTCTAAGTCATAATGTCTGAAGAAAAACAAGAGCTCAGAAAATGCCGTTAATGAAAGGTACAGTTACGCGCAGCAAAGTTTCACCTCGAGTATCTCAGTTCTATTGAAATGTATGTTGGTTTCTTTTCGCTTAACTCCGTCCAGTTTTATCGTGAAAATGACTGTACTACTTTTTGAACGATTTTTTTTCACAGCCGTGTTGATAAGCCTTTACTCCTATTCAAACTTAACGAAAATCCAAGGTATTGACCGTCACAATAACGTTATGTGGAGGTGTTTCGGTCATTATTTATCTACATCAAAAGCCAACTCTACTCGGATAACACTGAAATAAATAATGTCTTCGTTATATATACAACAGAATAGTTTGCCGCTGAATCTGTGTTTGTTTGTACAATACTTATGTTTTGCCTCTTTAAAAGTACTATTATTGTCTTATTTCGTTCATTAAATTGTTTTGCTATCGCAAATATATATTTAGCTATTTCGAAACTAACAAATGGTTAACATTTTTAAAATATCCACTCCAGTATCCTAGTCATTATTCGTCTTCCGCGTCCCATTTTTAAGTTGCTTTTCAACTGTCCCTAATGTGCAGCGTCCATTCTCTCTTGTCGTTCAGTTGGTTTTCATTTCAGAAACCTTCCGTCGATTTCCTTGTTTAAATCCTTTTCACTATTCGTTTTGGTTTACCTCTGTCTCTCCCTTTATTTTTCGAAACTAAAATATTAGTTTTGGCAACCACTCTTTGCACAGTAACTGTATTAATAATAACATTAAATCTGCTCGGTTTACTGTGGCCTGAGTCCATTTCTCAAAGAGTACGTTTCTCTGTTAACCCATTGGCAGAACTAAAAATTGTAGTGTGTTTCAAAATATTTTACTTAGTACCGTACGAATAAAATACAGCCAACTGAACTTACGACAGTGTCAGATCAAAAAATATATGGGTCCTTTGTGAAACTCATAACATTTATTTTCGCTGTCCAAGCTACTTTGAGTTATCGCACGCGCGGATAAAATACGGTACTTTAGTTCAGCGACCAAGTGCATCAAGACAGAGAGAAGCACGAGTGTTCCTGTGCGGGATCACAGAACAGCTAGATCTACAGAAGTCAAATCTCTAGGCAGGGTCGATTGTCTGCACCAAGTTCTAAGCGCAGATCATGTTTCTGATTGGCCACTGCATGTTAAAGAAGACTCAACCGCGTGTTGGTTTGCAGCTGCTGATTGGCTGATAACTTCCCAACCATGTTGTTGCAAGTGCCGCCATGTTGTTGACAGTGCCGCCATGTTGTTGAGTACGTGGCTCAAGTAGCGTCACGTACGTGTGCGTGGAAGTTTCACTTCTGCGTTATAAACTGTTCTGTTTTATTATGCCCGGTGAACTTGTTTATTGCTTTTTTATTTTGACATTTTTTTATTTATTATTTTTATTTTGCGTGTGACAAAATAAGTAAGGTGTACTTTATAGAGGGGAAAAAAGTATTCCTCCGAAGTGCTATATTTACTTTTTTTTCTAGAGGCAATGTTTGTGCTGGTATCAACAGTCTCGGGCAGTCAATAAGCTAGGAAGTTCTCCCGTATCAAAAGAGTCGCCACGTCATTTCATGTCTGTATTACTATCTAGTCTGTGATGCTATCATGGATGTCTAGGAAACAATTCTACCATACATACTATCATAGCGCCCTTACATGCACCATGTGTAGGGATGATGGTATATCGCGAAGACAACATACCCTTCAAAACACTGTAGATTCTTGCAACATGTATGATTCGATGATATACTTCTGACACATCGTAGCTGTCTCCAGACCGATAACAGGCATAAAGTATTACAATATCGTAATACTTATTGGCTCAGTCAAACAGGGTAACAGCTCCAACTGCAAGCGAAAGCCAGTCATCTTGTGGAAGCTGAGAGTGTTTTAAAATCCAGCAAACAATCAAGTTTTCCCGCGATAAACCGTCATCTCTAGCCATGTGGGAATCGAGCCGCTGGTTGGCGGGTTTTCTCGGGATCTCCAGTTTCCCCCGCCCCTTCATTCCGGCTCTGCTCCATACATCATGTCTTTCCTCACCAGCACTGAAGACCTCGTTGTTAAGCGCTGACCAAAATCTCTCACTCACTCACTCTTATATTCACCGTGTGGCAAATTTACGAACTATATTTTACAGTGTATGTGGTAAGCGCACAGCATTAGTTGCTCTCTGCGTGTATTGTTTCGCAATGAAGCCTAGTACATGTGGTTCTGAGAACAACGTTGTTAGTGGAGGGGGAAGGTGCACAAGGTATAAACTGCCCTTCTCTTCCTCATTGTGGATAGCGTGCCCTTGTCGGAGACCCGCGTCTCGAATTAACGTCCGCCCACGTTTCCGGTAATGGCGGATCCCGCTCGGTCTAGGTCTTCTCGCGTTACCGTTGTGCCCCCCCCCCCCAACACTGACCCACCCCCTTCCTACCCACGCAACAGAGGCTAATGGATTCCCGTAATTCAACCGCGGAGCATGCGGGTGTTTGCGTGATTGCTTCCCACGCTGGAGGCTCCGGGTTCGAGTCCCGAGCAAGTGTATCCACGAGGCGGGTTGTGCATAGCCGGACTGAAAGACCTAGCGATCCTCTGTGAGCCAGGCTATGCGTATATAAAGGGACGACAAGCGCTTCCCCATAGCTGCACCACAGACTAGATAGTAATACAGAAGTGAAATGACGTGGCGGCTCATTTGATACGGGCGAACTTCTTCGCTTATTGGCTGCTCGAGGTTCTTGATACCAGCCCCGTGTATGTTTGGCTCCTGCATGTTACTGCAGGTTTCCTATTGGCCTGGCTGCCGGCTAGCTGGGCAGCTGCCTTACGCTGATTGGTTGCAGGTGTTTCCGACATGTTGCTGTGTGTGACTGAGTTCTCTGTCCTATCCGCTATTTCACTTCTGTATTCCTAAATATTCTGTGGCTTTACCATACCCACCTTTACTTTTTTTTATCTTCTACAATTTCCAGTAGCTATCACACTTTTTCGTATAACTTTGGTAATATTTGACAGCTGCTCATGAACAATAACTAGGAACTGCGTATTTTCGCGGAAAGAGTTTAGACCCGCTTCGTTTATTTATGTTTTATTTTATTTAAGCTGGCAAGCTTAGGGCCATGAGGCCCTCTCTTACAACTAACCAGCATTACAATTCACTTCCAAGTATCCCTAATCTCAGTAAAAGTCACAATATAGTTACAGTTTAACATTAAATTATTTAAATGACATAATTATGAATTATTACAAAACTATTAAATATAATTGTTGTGTAACAAGCATCTTGCAACATGACGTCTACTAATACTAATTTTAAGGAAAAAATTTACAAAAAGTGCAAATTATAACTTAACTAACATAGTAATTACATAGGTATTTTCAAATTAATCTTGTTAAAGTTTTACATTACTTATTGTACGGTTTTGACAAATTAACTTAAATTTAAATAATAAAATAAGAATTACTTAAGTAGTATAATAAATTGACACTACAGTGTAAAAAAAAATACAATAAAAATATATAGCACATCTGTTAAATCTAATTAATTTTGACCCTTAAGTATCAGTGTCTTATGTACACGGCTGTAGCTCTGTTTCACAATCTATGACTGGAGAATTGAACTCTGACGAGTTGTGGGATTCTGCCCGCAATGTTGTAGTAACCTTAACTGTGATTGGCTCAGTGAAGCGAGAGACGTCGCTACCTGGTAATTACGGGGTAGAACTGCAGGTGTGAACGTAACACACTGAAAGACCCTGGGGCAAAACTCTTTTCGCGAAAAATCACCTGACCCTCGTAGTAACTGTTGATTATTTTGTGATATAGTGCACACTGCGATACAATGGTTATACTACAAATATTGAAATATGCATTTATATTTTTTATGACAAAATTCAAAGTAAATACACTGGAAAATTTAACCCTTATTTAGGACGAACGTATTTTCATTAAAAAAATATTTTGACAGAAGTTATTATGAGATCCAGGAACTACTGAGTTAAATATTTTTACAGTATTAAAATAATATCTTGAAATTGGCATAGTCCAAAATCAAGTTGTTTAACCACATTTATTTAAAATATATAACTATTGTTCTGCAGCAAAATACGTTACCGTAAGATATAGCCGTGAGTCGGTAACACCATAGCTAATTATTACATACTGGATGTAGTAACTTTGACATAATCCATTGTGTCGTATTAGTTTGTCAAAAGCGAAAAAAAACGTAAATAAGCAGGGTCTGCTTTGGTCAACAGGTTATGTACAAAACATATGAGCAAAATATCGTACAAGAACAATACAGGAAACCCATAAGAAAAAAAAAAAACGAGAAGTTTTATTTGGTTCCAGCACACGCCAACAGGAGCGTTGTTGATTCTGTAGTAGCACATTGCTCTATGGATAGTTCAAGTTTTAATATTGTTATGTATAAATTGAAATGTAGACTAATCGTGATTTTAGAATATAGATATACTTTGTTTGATATTATTTTCCTAAATTAAAATTTAAACAATTAATAAACACTTCTAATACCATTAACCTAAGATAACTTCAGACTGAAAGTTTACAAACACCACAGAAAACAGAGACATACGAATGTAAATGTTGCTAGTGTTTCCGGCCGTCGGTAATATGTCTCGCGCTTTACAATACTAAACAGTTGGAGTTTCCCATATTGTTCTTTACGATATTTGATTAAAGTCCACAAGTATAATCGGTATAAATAAACAAGGACACTAAAAATAAGAAAATAAGAATAAAACACCAGATACCATCTAGGCATACAACGCAGATTTGAGGCCTTCTTTTGGCAGAATGGCAATGGGATAAAATTCATAAACGACAAAAATAAAATAAAAGGTTTAGTTAGTTTTTAAGCCGTCCCTCACTAAGCCTGAAAAGTGCATAAAACCGGGGGACTTAAATGAACCCTCTAAACAAATTAAATTAAAATAAAAAAAAATCTACATTTCAACGGAGTAGATCCAAAAAAACTAAATCCAGTCATGCATTCTCACTGCATAATTATTTCTAATTTTATAACTACTGCGTCATTAATAAATTGTTAATTTAAAGTTGTAGCCGTTTCGAAGTTACTGGCCGTTGCATATTTCAAAAGTAGTATCTAATACCGTAGGCATTTGCATTGTGGAATATAACTGGAACATTTTAGTAGTTTTAACTGAAATATTATGTTTTGTAAATGAAAAATAGCAACTTAAAAAAGTAAGACAAATATTTTCCTAGTGAATTTCCTAGTTTTGTCGCATTTTCGTTGATTTGATAAGTGACAAAGCCGTGATAAACCCCCTGGAAACGTTATAATAAAAATACGTAGTGTCTCTGGGAAGAGAATGAATGGCGCTGGAGTAAATCTGTCCAGTGGCTCCAGCTCGTGGCTGGAACATGGGAAGCCACTGCTCTCATAGTGCAGTGTCATGTAACTGGAGTATGCAGTGCTCGACCAACCAGCACTGAGTGCACGTCACTGCTGTAATTACAATTCATTCCCCGTGTCAGTACGTGGCGCCTCGCTCTCACGTCTCTGTTACCGCGACTATCTGTACACTCTGCGTTTATATAGGTGTGTGTGTGTGTGTGTGAGTGTGTGATCAGCTGATCAACACATGTAATATAGTATCACATCTACAAGCAAACCCCTCAACTGCCGTGCACTGCTTTAAGGATGTTCAAGTGCGATTAAGTCATAACTTTATATTTGTATGAAATATTGTTAATTTTATAGACAATACTTGTGAGTGCAGTTTCCTCTTACGAAATAATTTTTGCTGGCGTAGTTTTCTCATAACGGTGCGTCAAAGTCAAAATTTCCCCTTTATGCTGCCATGCAAATAGTGAAAACCAGTTGACTTACGTACGTGAAATAATTCACAGTGAAATAATTTACTACGGGCTACGTAATAAAACATTTGAATAAATCCCGCGAAATGTTTTTATATTTTTAAAAACATTTTGAATTTGCAACGTTTTTTTGTACTTTTGCGATTTTTTTAAATTCAAAATATTACGTTCTGGGTTTTTTGATGTTTTATTGCATAGCTCATGGGATTTAAGTTCACAGTGAATTATTTTGTCAAAGTAGGCCAGTTGGTTTTCAGTATTTGCATGGCAGCGTAACAAGCAAATTTTGACTTCGACCGACCATTATGAAAAAACTACGAGTGCTAAAATTATTTCGTAAAAGTAAAATGTACTCACAAGTATCGTTTACAAAACTAACAATATTTAATAAAATATGAAATTATGTTTTTATGGCATTTGAACCCCCTTCAGATTGGCTGCGTCTGTGTGTGCGAGGCAGGAACTGTAAGGTTGTCGTTGGCCGACATATGTAATATATTATCGCCTCTCCGCGCAAGCAACTCATCTGTTGTGCAGTGCTGTATTATTATCCTTTTACTGTGGGGTTTTAAGCGGTGATCGCATTGTTTTATTTGTGACCAGCATAGTTCAAAGTCTAACACTTGTTCCTACAGTTCCGTTTTTCGAATCCGGTTGTCAGTTATACAGGTACGGCAGTTTGGAAAAAAAAAATTTGGCTCTTTAAGAGGGGCCCGAAAATTATGTTTTAAATAAACGTGCCGAATTTTTTAAACTGTAGCGGCATAGTCTGAAGTGTGTGTTCTTTTCGTAATTGAAGACTTAGCAAATATTAGGGGCTAAGTGCCAAAATGTAAGTTTCGAGATAATGACGAAAACAGTATATCGCGACAAACAAATGAACAAGGAAATATCCACATACGTTCAGATATTTTTTACAATAGGAAAGCAGTAAATAGGAGCAATCGAACAGTTATTAATACAAAACACTTATAAACATCAATATATATTTTTTCAATGAATTAGAATGTGTTGATGTTACTCCAACCATGTAATTGTGATGATGTACGGAGCGCATGAATATCACTAGGAGATAGCACTTTAGGTATGTCTTCGACATAATGTTTTGGCACCTGTACGTAACTCATTTTTGTCGAAAATGGTACTTAGGCCCTTTTGAATGTTAACTCCTCAATTATACAGATATAATGCGCGTTTGGTAGTTCCGCCAAAAAAATAATCGCAACTCGCAGCAACGCATTTCAGGCACAAGTAGGGAGGTCCCTTAAGGCCACTGCCTAGCTGCATGTTAGAAACTCAGAAGTGGCGGAGCAGTAAGGTCGACCTTGTAGCGCGCATCAAATGCCGCGTCGCCTCAACGAGCCAAGCGCTGAACTAGCGTGCAAGCTTCCCGCCCATCCATTTTCACTAAGGGGCTCTTAAGCAGTTGTCATATATATAACTTTACTGGCGGAAGTCTGTAATAAAGTTCAGTGCACGTCTAAATGAGAGTTAGAAAAACATCCGGTTAGTTCATTTTAAGGTACGGAATTATGAAAAAAAATTCGTTTTTAGCTATGTATGAGGGCTTCGAAACAGTGTTTTAAATGAACATCCATCCTTGTCCGAGGCGTGTTTTATCTTCGTACGTTGGCACAATGGGCATGTGTAATAGTTTCTTTAAATAATGACTTACTCCCCGCACAAACGACGCGCTTGAAACACGTGGTCGGCGACATCCTTAAGGGGGAGTGTTGGACAATTTTATTGTATTAACAGTTTTTGAGTCATGACATTTATTCAAATTGTATTATCAAAATGTGCTCTTCGATAAAGCATAGAATATATTCTTTGTAAACGACTTGACATGAACAATAATGGAATCTTTCATAAATTTGTCATGCAGAATGGTTGCAAGAAAATTATAGGTTAACTTTCAAGAATTCTCTTGCAATGATTCTGCATCACAATACATATTAGCTTTAAAGATTATTGCAAGAACTTAATGGGGTATACACATGTCTGACCTTCGTGATTTTCGAATGATTTTTGCAGTAGGGGTGTATAAACAAACTAAAGTGTGCTAGCGAAAGTGGCTAGGTCGTAGAAAACCCATAGTTATATATAAGGATGAAGCACGAGAAAATTAGACGCAGAAAAATAAACAAACAAACCTAGGAACCCATAAAAGGCTTCAGTCAGTAAATATACAAATCATTTTACATTAGGAGTACAGTCGGTGCATCATGGAAACAAACAAACAAAACAGGAGAACTCAAAACAGACAAGGATCAGACAAAACACTTTAGTTTGTCATGCGTAACGGTCTTATAATGCTGTTCGTAAGCAGACATGATTCATGTACGCTTAGTATACCCGCCGTACGGTAATTTGATACTGCTTCTAACTTGTATCTGTTCTCACATCAACTATGTATCCTTCCGCCAAGCGTCATCAATAACATTGCACTGCAGGACGACGCACATTGTTCATCCGCTGCAACTAACTACGTCACCCATAATATATTGTAATATATGCTACATGTAAACATACATTTTATTTTAGTTCCTGATAATGAACACGTTATGTTCAGTACATGTTACATAAAACGATTTTCAATATTTTAGCCACTTTTCATAATATACAGAATAACTATTTCTATGACATCAATGCCAACACAACCATCCTCCAACTATACGTCATTCGGGATAAAGTGAGCACTAAAAACTAAACCTTTGATAAATATCACTAGCCGTTACATCATATAATTCAATATTAACGTCAGTCCCCTTACTGCTTGTATGGTTGGCAGCAAAATTACGCAATATAGTTCCGTGTATTTTTCTATTTGAATGCAACAATACTGAAACAAAATCAACCAAAATCGTCATAATTGTATTTTATATAATTAACAAACTTTCTTTTATCACAACTATAATAGGTTCCTACAGACTGCACCATTTATTTTACACGCGCAAACATCAAGTGACGTGTCCAGAGAGGTTAGATATTCCCCTTAGTTAGCCGTTACGCGCGGAAAGATACGAATTGGCTGAAAATAGAACTTCAGCAGGTTTTTTTTTAGTCTCACTTTATCACTAACAACCTATATCGTATAACAGACGTGTTTAACTAATTTTTATATTATTAATACGAACAATCGTTATACCTGCGGACGTGTAACAATAAAAAACAAAATTATTTATTTATCACACAGTAGGCTATTGCTGTCTCATTTGCTTACATAGTTGTTAAGTAATAACGGAAGTATTCCTAGTATTTGTTTTCAACAGTTCGTTTTTAAAAGTATCAACGTACCGTACGGCGTATTTAGTTTACGAATGTAACCGTCCATCGTCCGAAGCTTTGCACACCTCTGGGCGACCTGGTCAAACGACCAAACTCATTAATTTTGTTTTTTCTACAATTTCTTCCCACGCCTAAAAGAGAGCATACATAGTAAACCTTTCCGCAGTTTTATGAGAAATCTTTTAAACATCCTAAGACTAATTATTTCCTACACAACTAAAACTCTTCTTTTAGCTAGGTTTTTATTTAAAGAAATTTTTGTTCATTAACTAAAGTTGAAACTCTGTTTAGGAAGAGCTAAACTGTAACCGAGTTTTAAAATAAACTGCTGTTTCTCGATACCTGCTATATATTTCATGTTGAGAAAACTATATATATATATATATATATATATATATATATATATATATATATATATATATATATATATATATATATATATATATATATATATATATATATATATATATATATATATATATATATATATATATACACAAATTTGAAAGACGAACCTTTTGGTGTCACGAAGATGCATATTCGTTTATATGTATAGATGTTTCGTGTCATCTAGACTTACCAGTAGAATTTAAAGCTTTAACGATAGCAGATAACCTCGGCGTTAATTACATTTTAATACACCGGATACCTGAACTTTTAAATTTTATCGGATGTTTGCTTTTAAAGTGAAGGAAAAATAAAACATCAGACATTGTTGTAACCCCTGATATGTATACTGGTCCTTTTCTACAGAATTCTGCTCGCGGGTGTTGCAAAATTTATAATAATCTGAATAAATAATTTTTTCATTTTATTTAACATTGCAGTAAACCTCAGGAAGTAAAACGTAGTGTATTACTACGCCCTTTTGAACCATACTGGTATTAACTGTACGTGTATATATATATATATATATATATATTTTTTTTTTTCACAATGTTTATCCATGTTCTGTCGCGTGTATCAAGATTTAATATTCTCAGATGAAGCAGATAGACTATCTCATGAGAACATCCCCTTATTTAAAGGTAGAACCGGTAATACGAAACCAGATATACGAATTTTATTATTAATTTTAGCGTTAAATTTCACCCTCAACAATAGTGTCATTTTAATGTACAAATACAGTTTTAATAAATTATTCTTCCAGACAAAACTGCTCATATATGAATAAGAATATAGTGAGATAAGTTTTATTGTAAATCTACTTTCAATATGTCGCGATTTTTTAAACGTTAACTTCGTTCTTTGCTGTCAAGTGCGCGTAGTGCAGTAGGCTATCTCATTCTCTCTCACATACTCTCTCTCTCTCTCTCTGCCACGTTCTACCTCTCATTTTCCAACAATTCTGAGTTTATTATAGCAATAGCGGAAAAAATTAGTTTTTAATTTGGCAGATGGAACTTTTTTTTTGTCAAGTCACTCGTTCACCTCTTTGAGAGATAAGTTCTCTGGCAGGAAAAAAATAGGTCCATATGACATTAAAAACACTGCCGTTTATTCGTGACAGAGTGATGGAGCCACGTTTATATTCGGTTGGATGCACAGTACAATTTAATGCTTAGAAATTAAAAAAAAAATTACTAACTCTCTGGTAATATTTTCATTACTTTTCTTTAAAAATAGAAATAAGAGCATCTCTAATTTCAATTTGCGCGACATAACAACGTTTTATATTCCCTCATTTCAGTTTATTTTTGCTAAAATAATTTGCGAAAGTAATGCCATTAAGAGATAAATCTTCTTCTTTTACGATTGCCCTTTTTAATGAATATTGCCTAACAAAGCGACTGAATTTCAATGCTGTTAAAGCCCAATCAAAAAGATTAAGCTAAAATGGATTCTGTAAATGAGCAATTAAAATTGCATGCCCCAGGAACAGATAACTTTACATTAAAGTGCTTCTCAATGGGATCGCATGTATTTTATTTTCATTAATATAAAACAAATCCTTAATTAAAGGTTATTCAACTTCGTAGAGGGATGTTTTATTTTAATTCATTTTTCGAAAGGTTTTAAATGCACACTGTCCGAACTTATTACCAACAGAATGTGAAAAATATTTTGTGGCGAATTTGTTTTTATTAACATTTTCGTTTAGTATTAGAATTAAAAACCAATTAGGATAAAGATGTATTTATTTTTAGTTAAGTTTGAGAAATTTACAATGCACAAGACAAACAATAAAACGTGCTTTATTTAAACACGTCTATAAAAAAATCTTTTCTCATTTAATTGCAAACAGTTTCATTTAATTTTCATTATACATAACTAATGGCAAGAGTACTACATGAAAACAAGTTTTTGTCCTTCATGTAAATAATTAACATGTTACACGCAAAATAGTCGAACAATAAAATCTATTTTAATGGACTGAAATATATTTTTCTGACGAACATTCATAAGACGAACTTAAAAAGATACATCGAAAATAAATCACAAATAAGTTATATGTTGGAAACAGACATTACAAATAAAAACTATTCTAAAAGTTCTTAGATGTTTTCACAGGATAATTAATGTTTTTTTTGCATAAACTGAACAAAATTGAAACCGAATACTACACACGTGTGCGTTCTGTCATGTAATGAATCCGTACACACATAAACAAAAAATTTTTCTCATACATGTCTGTTTTAATTTAAATACTGACTATAATTTTATTCCCGTTTACTATCGCCATTTAAAATTAGGTGTGTAGCCTAAAATTTAATATTGCGAGTATAGGTACATAAATAGATAGACGTGTGTATGTATTTTTACATACATGGACAAAAAAAGACCACGCAAAAATACGATTTACATACGGACCATTAAAAGTCTGCTAAATTTATTCTCATTGTCATCTTAAGTTATTATATAATTTCTTAAATATCAGTTCAAAACAGCAATTCTGGTTGGAGTAGTATAGGGAAACGTATGTGAAAATGTTAGTAACATGTGAGACGAGAAAGTTATGGACGTGAAATCTTTTTGTATATGGCTGTTGATAGTGAAATGACCAAAACTTGCAGAGTAATTGAACGTGTGAATAAAGTGGAGCAAGGATGATATCTGTGCAATTTCTACAGACGATAGATACATTGGGCAGTGTTTTTGTGAATGCTATGCGAGATTATCCATGTTCTCGACAAACGCAGCATTGAAGGCGAAATAGTTTTATTGTTTGCTAAGCGGCATCTATATTGCAAGGATCCTTTAAAATATAGTTTATTTTGTCATGTGAGTTTCTTATATAACTTTTGTGTAGCAGACAAATTATTTTAATTTTTATTAATTTCGGGATATTTAAATTGAGTGATTTAATGACTTTTTTTCCTTTTCCTGAGCTATAATGAATATAAAGTTTAAAAAACCACTCTAAAACAATTATGTTTGATAGAAAACCCAAACAAAAAGAACACGCGGGAAAGTAAAAAGTAAAAACATAACGAAACGTACTAAACTACCAATATCAAACACAGTATGTTCAAATATTCTAATAAATGAAGTGTGCAATAATGTTTCTATATATGTTGTAATATTGTTGTATATTCCAATTTAAAACAGTTAATATCGTTTGACACGTTACATTATGATATATTATGTTATATTTCAATATATTACGTTATATTACGCTATATTACATTATGAATTATATGTTATAGTTCCATAGACATGTAATTAGTGCGGAACGAGGCCACAGATCTTGCGTCAAGGACGTGTTAACAGGCTGCGTAGCAATATTCTCGGAATATGTTGGTGTAAGATAGTGTGTGTGTGTGAGAGAGAGCGGGCACGTTGACACATGGGCTCACCCTCATGCGCCTGTAATTGCAGCCGGCTGGGAGGAAGAATGTGCGTGCTACATGTCTCCTACAAAGACACGTGGCCAACATTAATTACTGTAGCAGGCTGGCCTCTTGCTGTGTCTTCTCCACGGTTGCAACGCCCTGAGGGTCTCGCCAGCCACAGGGACCAGCTAGCTACTTAGGCACTACAACTGAGGAGGCCCGACATTCGCCTGCCGCGTGATCACAGGCCTCTCTCTCCCTCTCTCTCTCTCTCTTGTTTACATTCCACCACTTACTGCCGTCCGCTTTGTCAACAACCACACCAACAACTGTTTACATCAGTGCGTTCCTTAATTAGTGCTCTGAACTCGACTATCCTGCCTTCCCTTGTGGCCCTACCTCAAGTTACGTAAATATCATTGACTAGGAGGAACTGCTGTCATCTTAAGGCCTTCCCACATATATACATATTTATTTAATTTGTCTTTTTTAACGGAATTCTTTTAAAATTTTTTAAGCCTTAAAGCAGTTGTGCAGTGCACAATTCTGCGTAGCCATTTTACAAAATATTACACAATATGTTCGCTAAAATTTTTTTTTGCTAAGTTTTCGCTTAATTTCATTCTAAAAAATTTGGTTATACTTTTGGTGCAAACTTTAAAAAACTATGAGATATCTTGCTACGAGTTAATTAGGTACAAATACTGATCGTTTTTGTGACAAAATATTGTAGACATTCTTTGAAATGAAAATTGTGTTGCTTTGATATTTTTTTCAAATGTCCCTGTAAAACTAAAAGGCGTAGCATTAAATTGATTAGTTTCTTGATGAATGAGTTGTATTTGAGTTCCATTATTGAAATTCTGACTACGTTGAGACTCTTTAAAGTTGAAATGTCCTGTATAAGTCTGTTCTGTAGAAATTGCAGGACTATAATATTGATTAATTTCTTTGGGCGGCTCGAGATGGCGTAACAGAACTTTATTACCACTGCTGGTGAAATTTTATCAGCATCTACATCTGCTGTACTCTAGAGTAATTAAACTGCCACAATTAATCTGAAGAAATGATTAAAATAAAAAAAAAGGATAAATCCAAAGTAGCGTTTCTATTTATCTTTAAGAACGTTACATACGAATTAAAGCTGAAATTGTGTTATTAAAATTTGTAGGAAACTGAAAGTCATTAAAAAATACTAGGGAAACGTGAAATGTTCTTGTAAGTATTATATTTATTACTAAGACAACAATGGAATATATTAATTAGGACGTTACTTTAAGTGAATAAGTTTTTATTAACCTTACGTCCCTAATAAAATGAAATAATTAGTTTGGAATGGCAATTTTTTTTAACTATGCACCTAAAAATGGTATCGTACTGATACATAGACAAATTTTATTTAATTATATTTTGTATAAAATTTTAATGTGTATTTCTTTCATTCAGGGCATCTAAACCATTTACCTAAAGATTCACTGAAGGTGAAATATATTACTTTACCATATTCAAGATTTGCTATACCTAAATGACGTGGTATTATATTATTAGTTCCGTATTTACCTCTTCGTGAAACTGTAGATCAAATTTTTGTCTAAATTAATTTTAGACCTTTCGTATTACTCTGAGCACGTAAAAATATTAAAATATAAAGTAACGGCTATATTAAAATGTATTTCATATCTACCATAAGCAGACTGTCAGAATTTCAGAACGCCTGGAACTAAGAGTGAAAGATCCACAGGAAAACATTCCCTCTCCACTCTCGCATTGTGTTCCTCCAGCAGCCAATCAGGACGGGTCCGGCGCCGCGGCGCGTGAACGACGCACGTCAGGCGTGCCAACCATTGTACCGTGCTCACTCGACGCCCTGAGCGCGGTCATTAGCGAGCCTTCGTTCGCCGCAGTGGCGTGGTCGTTACTGAGCGCGAGGACCTCTGCCAACCTCGTACATTAACATGTCCGTGCACTGGCGTGAAGAAACTGGCCCTCGTACACAGATACACGTCACTGATCAGCGCTGCTAGACTAGTGCCACTATGGAACTAGGCAGGCGCGGCTAGTGGATTTTTACATAGCTAGGGCTGCATACGAGGAGGAACATATCCCCCAATAAAATGAGGGGGGTCCGGTGGTTCTCCCCCGGAAAATTTTGGATTTCGAGGTGCAAAATGTTGCCATTTTAGCAGTTCTCGTGTCTAAACATTGAATATACTTTTGGTAGATTTATTAATATTTTTTAAAAGAAACATTCGGTTAAGTGGCTTCCCTAGTCCCTGGTAGAGGAAATAAAGTACCGTTTCAATCAGTTACCGCTATTCCATTTTCTCAAATAGTTTAAAACATTTCAAGGTATTAATTTTTTAGGCCGAAATTCACAAAATCCACAAAAATCATTTTAACAGATTTAACATGCCTTTGGATTACTGTAATTTTTTATAACAAAATTTACAAACTCCACAAACACATTATTTTTTACAAATATAACATACCTTTGGATTACTGTGCTGAACACTTGAAGTAGCAAGTAGGTGGAGAAAAACAAGAGTAGCTGCGTGGAAAGTCACGCCAAGTCGAGATCACATCAGAGAGTGTTGTCCACACATCAGATTGACATCATAGCTCAGTTGTTTTTAAGGTTCACAAATCACAATGTTTCACATTTAACAAAACAGCACCGTTAATATAATTCGGTATATATATATATATATATATTTATTTTTTTTACACTTTTAACTTCACTACACCTCACTGAATTTGAAAATGAAAATTTTAAGTCAGAATCAGGTTTCAACTAAATGGTCACTTAACTAATGTGTGGATACCCGTTACTTGTACGTTAAGTTCATTCGTTGTTCTTTTCGTAGAACAAATTTCGCAATAACTTGTTACACAGTGCTCACTTTATCGTGAACGGCCTGTATAGGGTTAAGGCCGTACGCAAGGAGGGAGGTTAGAGAAACTTCAAAAAACGACTTTTATAAATATAAAGATAGGTGTATACGCATAATCTTAATATATAAAATGAAGTGTCCTGACACACTCACTCACTCATCAACGCACAGCCCAAACCGCTGGACTTAAAACCATGAAATTTTGAGGGAAGCTTCACCTTGCCCCGTAGGCACCCACTAAGAATGTATTTTTTGAAATTCGATAATTAAGGGGGTGAAAAGGGGCGAAATATGTTTTCAAAGGATCCCTGATGTCTCATTAACCGGAAAAGCTATCAGAATTTTTTTTAACGTCAAAATATTGCCCAAACAAATGCTTATTTGCGAATTTTTCGATTTTGCGAAATTCGAAAATTAAGGAGTGAAAAGCCGTAAATTGTGATTTTCATTAATCCGTTATTTCTCCTAAACAATTTCAGATAGTGAGGTGATTTTTTCTTTAAAATGATGCTGCATAAGTAAAAACTTAAAAAGTATTTTTTAGAATTTTTCGAAATTCCTAATTGAAAGCTTTTTCAAAAAATTGTACTTGTTTTTAATTAATCCCACTTAGCTCCTAAACCAGTAAAAATATTGAAATGGTTTTTGTTTTAATATAAATCTTTTCGAAATTTGTTCTTGCAAGCTGTTTAAAAAATAAAATGTGTTTTCAATTAATCATCTGTACCGTTTATACACGTTGAGATATCGAGATGATTTTTTTGTAAGAATGAAGTTTATGCAAATATCTACAAATTAAATTCAGGATATTATGAAATTCGAAAATTAAGGATGTGAAAAGCAGTAAAATGTTACAGTCTCCCGGAAAAAGAGAATGATTATGGATAAATAATTCAACAGTTATTTCTTTTTGCCAACCTACTCATAAATGAAACCTCTTTGGACTGTAGCCTATATATACGATATAATTATCACGGCCTGCCTTCAAGCATTCATCAGGTATTGTATAAAGTTATTTTTTGGTGTGAGAGTTCGTATCCCGTGGAAGACTTTGCGATGGGAATTACTATGACAACATACGAGCATATTGCGCGCGCTCTTTACACTGAGCTAAGACAATCATCTATAGTTCACTGTTATTGAGTACGCTAGCTGTTAAATGCCTTCATCACATATTTTATCCATAGTTACTGTTTACATTACATAATTTCACGTGGGCAAAGCCGCCGTAAGGCAGGTATTTTATAGAGAAATAAAGATGAATTAAAAACAAAGGTGTTCTGTAATTAAAGTACGCTCAGCGAAGTGGGCTGGATAAAGCTGTTTGTAGTTGATGTTTTAAAGATACAATGAGTTTGTATAGTAACTCCATCAATTAATACGTAATTAAAAGTTAGTTACTCTTTTCTATAGTACACGCGGGCGAAGCCGCAAAGGGACAGCTAGTCAAAATATAATGAAACAAACGAAAATAACTCGTTAGACCTTAAAAATTAAAAGCCGCCTAAATACCTCAATAAATTCAGTGGAGTATTAGATATAGAATGGTAATTTCTAATGGTAATTCCCCATATTACGAAATACTCGCGTGTAGGGAGGGTACATTTGTTTATGACTTTCTGACTTGTCTACTGCGGAATCATAAATAAGACCAATTTTGAATGTGTTTGAGAAGGAAGTCCACAAAAAAAAAAAAAACGTTTTTATTTGATAAATGGTTATGGTGGTGGCCGGACAGAAAATCAAGTTTTGAAATTTTCGTGTATGGGTTTATTTTAATTATTTGCCTGCCTAAAGATTTAACCTTTGAAAAAAAAATCACCAACCATTGCTGCGTAAAATTCAACATTAACAATACTTATATTACTGTCTGTATGGTTGGCAGCGAATAGTCAAATGTAGTTCCGTGCATTTTTCTATTCAAATGAAACAATAATAAATAAAATCAGCTGAATTCGACATATTTGTGTTTTATATACTATTAATACGTGTAAAGAGAGGGAGGTAAAGAGAAAGATTCCTACCAACTGTTCAAATGTAAACAGACACGAGTTTGTTGTCACGAGAATATTTTTGCAGAATCTTGTTTCATTGCCTTGCGTGCTAATCGGCAGCTCTGCTTCATTCATGAATGTTGGCAGCGTGTATGTATGTCTAAACGCTTGGGACGGAAATAAACGGAGAAATATTCGTTATAATGAGTAATGCGGGATTCTTTCGTAATCATCTTAAGATGGCCATCCGTGTGAACTTATTTTGCGTGAACGAGACCTAGAAGTGCGGAAGCGCTAGGGGTGACAGAGCACGCGTACTGCGCCTCATATTAGCCTCTAAACATCTCTAAGTGCGACACCATAATCCTGTCTCACATGTGCAGTATTTCTATTATTTAAGGCGTCGTGCTTCATTTGATAACGCGAATAAGTGAGAGGTATATAGCACTGGTGAGAGGGGATATGATGTATGGAGCAGCGCCGGAATGAAGGGGCGGGGGAAACGGGAGATCCCCGAGAAAACCCGCCGACCAACGGCATCGTCCGGCACGATTCCCACCTGCGGAAATCCGGTGACCAACCCCGCCGGGAATCGAACCCGGATCGCTTAGGTGGGAGGCGAGTGGTCTGACCATTTGGTAATCGTGGCCTCTCTTGATTTGATTAAGAACTTCTTAAAGATCTACGAAACAGTTCACATACATACATACACACACACACACATATATATATATATATTTAATATATATATTAAAACAAGAAAAGACACAGGAAAAAACTTATTAATGCTGTTGCAGTGCCAGCTCTTCTTTCCGCAAACTTAACTAGAATTAGCCAAAAATAAATGTACCGAAAATTATATTTATGAAATAAATATTGGGAATCATCCTACGTGATACGGTAAGGTAGGTGGACTTCACATCTCGTCGACCGCGAGGTAGTTATAGAAGGTACAATGACAATAATGGCACAGTGACAATAAAGGGAGAGAGATCGGCCATGATCTTTGTTAGGAAGTAATCCCAGTATTCACCGAGAGCTATTTTAGAAAACAATTGATTCAGGAATTTGCAAAAGGGCCAAGTCCAAGTGAGTAGATTTTTGGGATACAACAAAAACTTATTACAGTGGATCTGGGAGTGAAACAGGTTATCAATAATGGATAACTTGAAATTATAGCTTGTTGTAATAATATGAAACATAACTGACATAGACACGCATTCTTGGAATTCATACCTTTTAAAAAATAAGTAGCGTTTTTTTTACAATGGCACATAAAACATAATGCCTTGAGTGTATATCAGTGCAATGTTGGTATATTCTATTGAAAAACTAGTAATATGATACATTGAAACATATTTTGCAAACACAACACGACCCAGTACCTTTTACCCATAAAGCTGTGTTATGTATTACACTATCAGAGAAAGCAGAATGTCTTTGGAGTAGATTATCGGAACCTTAGTATATGCTAGTGAAAAAACTACTAAGCTACATAGACAGTTATTATTCAACTACAATCATGTAAGTCATAAACAAAATAATGCGCTATTGGCACATTCATGGACTAGTCCGTTTAACATATTTCTTGTATAGGACTGGGTTTCTTTTGTTGTTGACAGCCAAGAAAATGCTTTGGAGAGTCAAAATCTCACATAACCTGAATTTGCTAAAAAAGTGGACTAGGCCCTTTTTGCAAATTCCTGATTCAATTACAAACCCAAATCAGAACGGCAGAAGCGGAGTCAAAGAGGTACGTTTTCGCGACATGGATCAGGCTTAGCAACTAAGCATAACATTGATCCAAGGAAAGAACTTGAAGTATACCTGCTACTTGACAAACTAAATAAAAACAACAATTAATGGTTAAAACTTCTAAGAAGAATGGCATAACGCAGACTACAAGCTTTGGTAATGGGATAACAACCGAGAAGAAAACAAAACGTACGAATATTTCGAGTGAAATTGTCGCTGGAACAGGTAGACTGTGCCTAATCCACGGACTACGAAGACAATAAAGAGAACTATAATTACTCAGTTTCCGTATTTGTTCAAACTTTTGGGACAGAATTAAGAGTCCTATAGAGCTGGTGCATGAACAGTGTTAGCGTATTGTGAAACAGATTTTAAAGCGGTATTACAAAATGTACGTTGGAACATATTTTGTCTGCAATATTAAAATGCATTTAAAACTATTATTCTCTATATTTGTTTTCTAGATATAATGCTTAACAATCATAGTTTCAAGGCACCTCAAAATGGAGGTTTTTCAGACTGCTTTCACGTAACGAATACCAACCGAAAAAATAAAGGAAAATCAGAGACGTAAATGCTGGATTTTACTCTGAACCTTCCGTAAATTAAATAATAAGGTTACCGCTTAAATTACCATACGATATAGGCAACGACCAAACACTGCACGCCGTTCTCGCGTCCCGCTCGTAAATGTGTTAAGATGTTGAGTCAGTCTAGGCCTTATCACCTGCCTGTATCCGTTCCTGGAACACATGCTATATGAAGAAGTGAGAAGTCAGATGTGGAGACGCCTGGTAAACTGTATATAGGCCACCTAACAAACCAGGAGTGAGTTGCGGGTCTGTCGACTCTCCAGGGGACCAACTATACCTCACAAAGAGGGGAAACTATATTATATTGTGACGGAGCGAAGCGTCGCACACTCTTTAATATTCACGCCATAAAAAGAGAAAGTCTACGACGGAAAAAACACACGTCTCACCGAAGTCAATGTTACACACCAGTCGAGAGCAATGTGCGTAGACTTAGGTGTACGTGATAATAATGCCCGAGTCGCAGTTACCCTTCCCTCTCCACCAGATGTCCTGACACGATTCTCAGGTGACAACAACGACAGATGTCCTGTCACGCCACTCAGGCGATATAAATGGCAGGAGTTCTTGCCTATCACACGAGCAGTATTGAAGCTTATCATGCGTACATTTTTTAACACCTTCGAAATCAACACTAACATTATAAATGCGATTGTAACTATGTCTGTCTATGCATCTGTCTGTTTGTTAAACCTCTTAACCGACCGCATTGAAATTTGTTGTGTAGGTAGCCTGGGATCTGTAGGATGTAAACAGCTTTCCGTCATGAATATTTATGAGGGAAGAGACTGGAGGAATCAATTTCAGAAATGTAGCTTAGTTGTACGCCTGTCGTTGTTTTTGTAACTTGCTTACAAGTGCAATTCAACTCATATTCTGTGAAGGTTTCTGACAATTATCTATTTATAAGAGGGAGGGAAACGGAGCAAGAGTACAGACCGGGCATAAACATTTATCACATTAATTTAAAACCACATAACGAAATCAAGGGCAGTAACTAGTTGGTTTTTGTACAGTAATAACTCACACAGCAAACAATGCTTCAGTGTTTTAAAATATACAGACGGCTCAACTTAATAGTTTAAAACGATTTTTTCATACTTAAGTTTCTGTCAATGTGCAGTTCTGACGGTTAAAACAGAAATAAGGTTAAATTAAACTTAAAACCGTTCTTTCCACAAAATAGTATAGGGTCACCACGTAATTTCCCTTCGAATTTAGTTTTTCAGTACATAAAAGCGGTTTTGCTATTCATGTATTAGTGTCAACTTTATTGCCTGCATTGGATAAAAACTTTAAAGCAAGTACTTCACTCAAATATAATTTTTTTGTATTAAATAAAATACTTGCAAACTAATAGTCACAACATAATATGTCACTCATGTAACAAGAGAAGAATATTGCAAAGGGAACGGTACTAACGTTTCTGTAAATATATTTTTGTACTTTTACAGAAAAGTATTGTTAAATGGTCAAAAAAAATGTTCCTAACACTGTAAAATGTGCAGTTAATTTTTGTAGCGTTTCTGTTATTTTTTCTTGAAAAAAAAAACTCCTTCCCGCTCTCTTAAAAATGGCTAAAAACTTGTTCACTGCACGTTATTTCAAAATGTGTTCGCTAAGGCGCCAAAACAGTGTGGCGCTTCTGTATAGTGGTGTGTTCTGTAGCAGTGATGAGGTTTGCAGTTGCGAGCAGCGACAGTTTGTCGTATCTAGAATAATGTGAACTAATACAACAAGCATCTCTGAGGAGACGGGAGAGACTTCGCCATTACTGAATACCCACTTGTGCAGGAAACGTAGATCCGGATTATTATTTAGCCTTTGAGCGAGGGTGAATGTTACAGTTCAACTCATAGGCTTTGCTGGAGTCATAATTGTTGGGAGGACAAAGACTTCTTCACTAAATGAAAGGGATTTCCACATTCAGATATTCAGCTCATGTTAAAGGAGGAGTTCGTCCAAAAATTTTAATTAATTTGATAATTTTCATATTTGAACAAGATATACTTTGTTTTATAGACCTACATGGTGACTTACAGAAGTGAAAAAATTTTATCTTTCATAATTTTTTTGTAAGTTTGCATAAGTACAAATTTACACTAAACTGTTTTCATACAATGAAGTAAAACCAACTGACTTTCAGAAACATAAGATTTAATATCGATATACACTGTAGTGGACTATGTGAAGATATGCGTTGTATAAAATTACATCACTGGATATTTTTTAAAAGCCAATTGACAATTTTCTGTAATTTTTTTTAAGTTCGTCATCTCGAGATAAATTCTGCACTGTAAAAAACTTCCTAAGATGTTTAGGAAGTTGTTATCCCAGACGCAGTATGGGGCAGTTACCATACTTCCGCCTTGTAAATATGCAAACTTTTACAAATGTTACCATACAAGTCTGGTAACTTTAGTATACATTTGACTGTTTTATAATTAGGTTTAGGAGTGCTACCATGGATGTTTGGGTAACTATTCTACCATACTTACTTTTTAGCGCTCCTATACACACGTCTGGTAAATTTACAAACTCTTTTTTAGAGTGTAAAACAAACACCATGTTTCCATGGAAACTTCGTTACTTTACTTAAACGGATTTTTTTCGCAAGGCATGTACAGAATTTAGTCTACAAATGGTTATGTACTGCCGATCTTCACGTATAGAGTTATGCCCCACTTCGTTTCAGTGTCTTCCATGTACATCTGCAGCTCTGCCTCAAGGTCAGTGATTAGATGTTTGAACTGTCCCGAGTCGTGGGTCTCTGCCCCCAAACCATACACGTATGTTGCTGCAATGGTTTCTTTTGTAGATATACATTGTGACTATTTTTATATTTTTACATAAACGAAAATGGTTTAGTTTTCATAGTTTTTGCATAATGTCAAGTCGGTCTAAATTTGCATAAAACGGTTTTTTGCTAGAACCAGCTGACTCACTAAATTCAAATAGTACACATTGAAGAGAAGTGTTGCAAAGTACGTCAGGACATATAAAAATAGCATTGCATTTTTTGAATTTTCTGATATTAGTAAGTTTTAAGATAAAAATTACCATATTGCTGAATTTTTCGCAAACGGGAATTTTTTCATTGTGTTTTATGCATGCTTTGAAGTAGTCCGTGATAATGATCTTCGGTGTGAATTATTTCATTCCGATAATTAAGTCGGTTTTTCTTTCTATCATGAAACCGTTTTATGTAAATTTACACTTAGACTTGACATTATACAAAAACTATGAAAGCTAAAACATTTTCATTGCAGTAGAAAAAGTCGCAATATATGTCTACAATACAAGCCATATATCGTCCGAATATAAAAATTATTATTAAAAAACGATAAAATTGTCGTTGACCTCTCCCTTAAAATAACCTACTTGTTCAGCAAAGTAAATGATGGACAAATACATTTAATTCAACACTGGCTCTGTTAAATATTACTGTCCAACAAGTCACGAAGGCATTAAACATAACATTCCTTTCACCAATAAGAGCTTTGATGTATTGTATTAATGTTTTATATCTCGATACACAGTAAAAACAATTTCGATTCCACGAAAAAAAAAAATTGTTAAATTATGAGGGACTTATGTAACTTTATGGTAAGGAACGTTTTGGTTTAAAAGTTACAGTAATGGTAACAAAAGGCGCGTGTTTTTTTTTATTTGAAATCTTTGTGCTGAAGTTAGTTGCGGTGATTTTAACACAAGCTTTACGTGAAGAAAAATCTTTATATTTGCTAAAAAGAAAAAAGACACATATGAGGTATTTTCAAAGCAAATTATTTAAGTCATTTAGTTATTATGGAACTTCTGCATTTAATTTGGCCAGCAAATGTGCTATATTGTGTTACGATTCAACAAGACAGAGTAAATAATTTTTTACGTTGTATATAGTTGGCATTACTGAACTACTATTGCTAATACTATACCTGTGACAATCAAGAGAAAAATATCACTTTCTTCTACCGGAAGGTTACCAGTCAAAAACTGAGAAATGATAGTGCAGTTGTGACAATTTGGTAACTCTAAAGAAGGTATTATCTGTTCCATGGCAGACGGGAAATTTTAATGAAACACACGTAATGGAACTTACAGCGAAATTCAGAGAATTCGAAGATAGCTGGTACTGTTTTCCCCTAAGACAAAATGTGACACAGAACATACCATTTCCGCACAACCTTTGTTGTAAGGCCAGATTTATTTACCGCAATCTGTATATCTTTGCCCCAAAGTTACTTTTAAGTGTATTTTATTTAAACAAAATTTTGTAGTGAAACGAGATTGCTTTTACTGTGTAATTCCTAATTTCTGGAGATGGTTGGGATGTTCCTAGGAGCAGCGGTGACGTCATGATTGGTGTAACATCTTATCTGCTCGTGATTATTTTTGTGGGAGTGCAGAGATTGGCGCATTAGCTAAAGTGCTCGTCTGCCAACAAAGCTTCGGTTCATAGCGGAGTCAAATATATAAATATTACTCATGTAGGAAACGTGGCGGACTATGCGGTTGTCCGGCGGATATTCTCGGGGTACTCCCACTTTCCCCTACTTTCTCACTCCGTGTTCTCTCCATAGCAGGGCCTCTTCCATGCCGTCACACTCCTAAGGACACCAAGTGTTAAGTCTTCTGCAGTCAGGATGTGACGTCCTGCCCTCAAGTGACCTTTTCTTGCCGTGTTGATTATTTTCGTCATGTCTGGAAACTAACTTCCGTCAGGCTTAGTTATTCACTGTCTTGTAAAATTGAATTTTCCTCCTCACTACTTCTCTCCTTTCGTCTTCAAAAATCTTTCATCGGTGACAGTATTTACGAAATTCCTTACATCAAACTAACGTGAATTGGAACTTAAACAAATATTATAGTTTAAAATATTTAAACTACTCGCTTCCGTGACAACGTGAACTAAATGACGAAAAAAAAATATCTTTGAACAAATAGATTTTACTCGTCCGCTATGGTACAAGCGTTAGACCTGCGACCTCCCATCC
>PNEQ01011255.1:0-11437 GCA_003012365.1 Medauroidea extradentata | reverse complement strand
AATATATATTTAATTCATCCACGATATGATGTCCACACATGTTTATATATGGCGAAATTTCGCGAATTCAATTACCTGCATGTTAGAATCAAGTATCCTAATTTTGTTCACTGTTGGCAACACTGCACCGTTCGCAACTGGCAGATACTTTGCAGAGATGGATGTTTGCATGCCAATTGGTGGGAATCCAACCCTAATACTTTTGCGGCTACTGTGCAGAAAAAAATAGGAACTTTAACTATCGTATAAACGTAAACTTTTAGTAAACAATTTTATCTTCAGACCATACATAATTATTATATCTTCTGTTAATTTGAAAAGATAACTACTACGTTAAAGTAGTCATATGCAAACAAATTATGGCGTTTTTTCATAGAATCTCACTGAAATCTAAAGCAGGCCTATATTTGCATTGCATTATGTGTAGTTATGTTAGCCAAGAAAATTTTACTTTATATTTTTTATAACAACACACAGTGTATTAAAGTAGTTTTTAGAATATTTCACAGCTTGTGACACAATCGTTGTTTTAATCACCTAAAGAAGCTCAAACCAAATTTATAGAAACAGCTGGTTTCACAGACTGAGGAAATTATTTGAAATGTTTTTGCAGTAGATTATTTTGTGAATGTGTTGCTTGCTTATAAATAATATGTAGGAATGTTTTCATTTCTATTTGAAAATACGCTAGCATACATTGGTCTTAGAACTATGTCATACGGAAGTAACGCCTAATTACTCTCTAACATATAAAATGTCAAATACTAAATGTGAATACACGTGATCGATACTACCCTTCAACCATTATACATACTTTAGCTACAGCGTCTTAGATGGTTTAACAATCTCCTTCGTTGTTCCATAGAGGAAACTTTCCAATTATTTTAAAAATTCATGTTAGCTCTAAAGCTTAGTGAATACATTAATTAAAACCCTGGCAACTTTTCGTACACTTTTGAGCCGTAGTAGAGAAATTTCGCTTTTACCTTCCTCGTTACATATTTCATAATCACTTATAGCCGCACGCAAGAGTCGAGTGTACTTAATTATTAAATCTGCAAGAGATGGGTTTTCTTTATCAAGAGAGTGTTAAAAATGTATGTTTAACGCAAATATTATACACTTTGCCGTTGCAAAAAAAAAATCACGCGTCATGTCTCAGTTTTGTGATTGTTAGCAATTAAATGTCAGTATAAGTCGAAAGTTGTTAATGAAAAGCGTCTTCTCACTCATGTGCAGCGTAAAATTTCTCAGGTTAGCTTCCACCTCGTCAAACATTATGCGTGTGTTTATATGTATATATATAATGCAGGACATATTTAAACAACAATTATATACCCTATTAATTTACTCATAATCAATTGGACAGAGTTATGAATAAACAGACCAATCGCCAATTGTACGCTATATGTAAAATATTTTTCTGCTTACAAACAGGCTTATAAAAAGTACTTTAATCCTTTATTCCATTGTCATAAGTATTGTCTTTAAAGGACTGAAATACATTTAGTAAGACTGTTTCAAATTTGAAAATACTTCTAGCATATTTTACTGATAACTAAAATTGTCGCTTGGTCTGTTTACGCATAATACCGTCAAATATTGTTAATATCATGGAGCACTTTGTGACATATACGCGGGCCAGAGCACCCACAGCTCTGCCCTAACCCGTGTACATGCACAGTAGATAACGAACACACTAGAGCCCTCATCAAATTATAGAGTTCCGAATATAGACAAAAGGTTGGACCTGTCTGAAATCAAGTTATCTAATCATTTTACCAATATATAAATCTAAATCTATTTTAATCACAATAACACTAGGCAAAAAGATGCCAATTACACCACAAAAAAAAAATATTGTCTCCGTTAGATACAACAAAGTCTTTCATAAAGTGCAAAACATAACAACAAGAATTGAGTAATTATGGCGTAGATTACATGAACGAACAATGTCGTGCATTCAATGTTCAATGCTGTGTTTCGTGAATCATGTTTTTATATATATATATATATATATATATATATATATATATATATATACATATACATATACAGACACGCACACGTAGCTTTGCAAACATCACGAGATAAATTGGTAGATTAGCAAATAGAGGTTAACACGCGTTTATTTGAGACAATCGTGACTGACTTTAAAAGTTTGTAACTTCACGGGCGATATAGGTTTTTCATCAGGTGGACTTAACTGTAAATAGTCAATAATGCCGAGTACAACTTTGTAAACAACTGTGCAGTAGAAATAGATAATAAATCGGTAGGTTCACACTTACAGTTTTCAGGTACCAAGCCGAAATCGCTGCGGGCATATTCCCGACTTCCACAGTCTTGCAGGTCTTCATACTCGAGGTAAGCAGGTTTTTTTCATGTCCAGTCCGAGCACAAAGAAAATGGAGTCGTACAGTACCAATCCTCGTCGTAAAATAGGTAATTCACCGCAACTCACACCGCAGGATAATCTGCAGTATAATTACAAGGCAATACAGCAATCCATTAACACCGCTGCCTGAATCTCGTTCTCCTTACTACGAGGTTTAGCACTCTTGTCCAACAGGCAAGTAGTCGAGGTGCCTCTGCCTGAAGCTAGCTGCAGAATGACGAGAAACACGACGAGGCTAGCTCGCCAACCCTTCCCCCCACCTCCTTGTTGCCGATCAACTTCGTAAACAACATACAGGTCTGAGTCGCGTCATTATTTTGCACTATACAGAATATGTGCCTAAACACAAATCTTAGCAAAAAAATTATACAAATTATAAATATGCCCATAACTAAACCAAACTAATACAAATAGAAGTCTTAACTCCTCGGCGCAGAGTCTTAAATAAATTACAACAAAAATCAATAAACAAAGAAAATACAGGCCCAAAAAGAAAAGTAACAAAATGTTAACAAAAAATTATAAATTTGTTAAAAAATCGTTACACAGAAAACATGTGACGAAAAGATCGTCACAGCCACACCCACAAAAAGGGAATGCAGTAGTAAGGTACTATGATCTCGGGAGATGTAGTGTTCCCAAGAGTGAAGACACTTTGCAAAACAGCAACAATCACAATTACAAATGAACAAAAGCAAGAGGAAGAAGAAAACAACAGCAAGCACAAAACAGCACCAAGATAAGAAACTCATACACTAGAAAAAGGTCAAGTACTCAAACAACCACAAATGAAACATTCTCATGAAACACCAATCGTTCCGAAATCACTTACACCCCTATACCTTCTGATGATAAAATTTTAAATGGCTGACATGAGCTTTCTTAAAACAAATTTTGTTTCAGGATCAACTAACAATGCAGTTACAGGCCCAATAAATATCTCAATTATAAATGGTCTATGATACACAGGTGCCAACTTACTAGAAAAATACTCACATTTCTTACTTTGACTGAAATGTCGACACGAGACAAGGTCACCAAGTTTAAAGTTAGAAGACTTACGGTTTTCATTATGTTTACAGCTCACATTCTGCTTCGCTTTCGCCAACGTCTCATAGGCTTTTTCCCACGCTGCTTCTAATGACCGCGGACTAGAAATCTCCAAACAATCCTTCGGAAGTCCCCAAATGTTCATTAAAGGGTGAGACAAATCTCTTCCCAACTGTAGTAGCAGAATGCACAGTAGAATTCATAGCAACATTCAGGAAAGCCAAGGAATCACCCAACCCTCTCTGATCATTTTGATAAAAAATTATCAGAGCAGCTTCGACATTCTTATTAATTCTTTCGACTAAATTAGGGCAAGGATAATGCGAGCAACATGTTTTATCCCCAAGCAAAACACATATCCTTCTTATCTTTAGCACAAAACTATGCTGCATTATCCGAAATTAATAATTCAGGATCTCCAAACATCTTCCATACTTTATCTACCAGAGCTTCAAAAATAGTTTGACTTTTCATGTCTCTAAGGGGGATTAATACTACAAACTTGGTAAACCCATCAACAACAATTAGCAGACAATTATTTCCCTTTTTACGTCTAGGCAAAGGGCTAAAAATGTGTATATAGACCCTTTCCCATGGCTTCACGGAAGGGTTACAGAATAATGTCCCACTTTGTAATTCATATACTGTTTTACTCTTTGGCAATCATCACACCCCTTGACATATTGTTCAATTTCATTCCTCATCACTGGCCAAAAAAATTCTTTCCTAATTTTGGAAAATGTTTTGGCTATCCCTAAATGCCCACCAACAACAGTATCTTGAAAATACTTAATTACGAGAGCTCTCATTTTTTCGGGGACAAATAATTTTGCTAACATAGTATTAATATTACAAACTAAAGAAGTATTTTGGACGTGCGCGTTTTTAGCACACGGTGTGTCATGGATAAACCATACACAAACAAACAAGTAAACAAACAAAAGGACTTTGCTTGCAACCGGCAAATATAGGTAAACAAATACAACTCCACGATTAATTCAGTCAGTGAGTTACAAAAAAAAATAACTCTCTGACAGCATTCCTTGTGAAATGGTTTTTTGTTTACACGTGTTTGCCAGTTACTTGATTGTTTACTTGTTTGTGTGTATTCTCTGTTTTTTTCTGTTGCATGCCATTTGTTGCAATGGCGTTTGTCCAAAATACTTGTTTGTTTTTTAAATTGCACCAATTGAGAATCTTCAAAATTAACGTAGTATTGATACGTTTCGTAATGTTTTTCTTTAGTCTTCCCCTTACAACAGTTACTTAACAAACTCTGGAGCGGTTTACAGTATACTTGATGGTTGAACATTGTTTCAGTAAGGTTAACATTATGTTTTTGTGGAACTATTACACTGTGACACAATCAGTCATAAGTTTCTCGGTTTTCAACACGTGCTAGAACAAATAAATTGAAATAAAAATGTTAATAATTTAAAGTCGTCAAATAAGATTTTTAAGACGATTTACATTCTTAAGTAAAAAATTTTAAGGAAATAATAAAAACGTCGGGTATTTTTATTTATATGAATGTGTATGGGAGTGATTCCCTCTACCTTTGAAGTTATTTATTTCATGCGACGCAATGCAACACGGGAATATGTCCTGGATTCACTCCGCCGTTGTTATTTAATCGAGGGTTTATATCTCCGATGTACGGCTGTACAAATTTATAAAACGAAAGGAAACGCCAGAGCTTCTGAAATCTGGTAGAATCCGAGAAATTTTCCCTTTTCAGTGGATCGCATCGGAGATGCATGAATTGTTAATAAACGACTGCTCACGGCGTTTAATGTATCTCCCTCCTCGAGTCCTTCTGGGATTCTTTGACGCCTTTGTAAGTCTCGGGAAAAATTTCCCTTCTCAGAAGCATTGTGACGTTTCAGATAAATTTTTCTCCTCGGCCGTTTCGAGGCGTACTCTAGAAAATACCCGCGGCAATTTCTCAACCGTCTGGAGACAGATTCATCTCGACGTCCACATTAACGACGTAAATGCTGGATTCCACGGAAAATAACTCCACCCCGTCTCTCGCCTTTAAAATTAATCATTCGCTCGGAGGAGTGAAATATAATTTCTTTCTCTAACTTCTTACCTTCAGAAACGGTGCGTAATGTTCGCATTAATAATGAGAATATGTCTGGGTGGCTGGCACTTCATTACATTTACCGGCGCCTGCAATCAAACATCATTCAGAGATGATACACACAAACCACTTCACTCTTGGTGTTTAGGAACTTTCTGCCTTGTAACATTACTAACAGTACCGTAGACGTACCGCAGACATTCTATAAATTGTAATAAAGGCCGCGTTTATATGGCACGCAGGACTACTTCATTACGAGGCCATGGTGCTTAATTCAGTGCTAGAAGCATTAGTTTGAAATTGTACGTTTATCGAAGCCAATTTACAAAAATTAAAAACCAGCAATCCTTGACAATATTTTTTGCCAACTTTCCGAGCAAACATTTTTCTAGAGTAACGTATATCTGAAGAACAATCTCTGACGTCGGAACCTCGTACATTTAACTGCGGCGCAAGAGATCACGCTGAGCAAATGGATCACTCTAGGTAAATATTTGGACATAAAGTTGGTAAATATCATTATCTGGGATTATTGTTTTGTAGTTTTTTCCGTATTGACTTTTCAAAAGCATATAATATATTTCAATTAGCGTTTCAGCGTTTATATATCTACCATCACACTCTTAAACTGAAACATGGTCCGTCTTATTGGGTTTATTAAATTTACGTTAGTAGTTTCTCGGGGGTCTCTCGTTTCCTCCGCCACTTCATTCCGGAGCTGCTCCATTCTCATGGCATGTCACCTCTCACCTCTCACCAGCGCTAAATGTCTATATGTTAAGTGCCGACCAAGATCTCTTCTATCAATTCATGCTTTTATCTGCTGTATCACAAGGTAGAAATAAGTTGAGGTATAATCGCAATTCTTATAATTTCATATAAACGGAAAATATAACAAGCAAACATGGCGCCTGAAACCGAGCCTTAAGACCCAATACGGCAAGTACGGAAACAGGAAGGCGATAAGGTCTACCCTGGCTTCTGCGTCAGCAACAATGTCGCCTTTATGTACTAGTCGTTGAAACGGCGTGCGATGTTTCGGTAGTTGGCATTTTCCTATGGGACTGTATAGAATAGTTCAGCCATGATTTTCTCATTTTGTTTTACAATTCCGGTTGGTGTATTTTATTTAACAGCAGTTTCGAACAGCCGCTTTAAGGGCGCAGTTCACCTCAGTTTTCGTCTTTTTTTTTTTTTTTTTTAATTTTTATATTTGTACCAGATATTTGTTATCTTATTTTAGACATAAATTGTGACTACATTTGGCTCTTATGAAATTTTTTTATCTCTCATAGTTTTTGCGTAATGACTCGTAAACGTCAAAATTTGCATTTGACGGTTTGGTAACCACCACTAAAACCAACTGACATACCAAACTGTAATAAATTACAGTGAATAACCATGTAGTAGGCTACAGAGCCTCTTATGTAAAAACTAAATAAAATTTTATTTTGTGATTTTTAAAAATTATTGCTTTTCTTAAATTAAAATTTAAAATTTTGACAATTATTTTTAAATACAAGAATATATTATTTTTTTGTTTTGAGGCCGAAACCGTGTTTCTAAGCATGGCATATAGAATTCGAAAATAACGAAACATAGTGTCACGTGCGTTTTGTTTTCGTAGATAAATTTATCAAACGCACTTGTAGTAGCCTAGCTTAAAAACTTTCTTCCAATACGCTGTAACACAGATCTTACGCCGGTTATGACCTATTGTTATAGATAAAGGCGTATTGTACATACCTCTACCATTTTCTAAAATATTCTGCACCTAGAATTATTTACCTAAAAAAGACTACAGAATTTCCCATTTTCACCGTTTTTGGACGCTGTAACATATGATTTAATGAGTATTGGTGAACTTGAAATAGGTACACGAATGTAACGCTGTTTGAATGTTATATTTAAGTATGCATCACTCATATCAATGCTACGAACAGTTTTTGAGTAATCTGCTAACAGTCGAAGCCCTGGCCGTCGTTCGGCGTCCTGGGTAGACGGCCACCTCAAGACCTCACTCATTAGTTTTGCAGTGGTTTCGAAAGTATATTTTTTTTTAACGCAAATTAATACATATATCAAAAACTCGTTCTTAGAGTTTTAACACTTATACATCATCGTTCGTATCTGAATTTTTCTGTTGCAATACACAAAACGGATTTTTAGGTTTATGCCCCTGAAATATCACATTTTTTGTTGTAAAATTAAGCCAAAATTAAGCAAAATAATTTTTTGCTGAAAAGTGTATTTTATTTTTAAAAAACGGTGTCCCAAATATGTGTATCGTATGACAGTACAAAGTCTCAAATTGTTTCAAAGCATTTCGTTAAAAAATATTCGAGTTATTTGCAATTGTTTGAAATAAATGAATAATCATTGCCTTAAGGCAGTTTATACTGTTTTTACGATAATTACTATTTTAAGTTTAAACGAGAGAAGATATCAAAAATCTGTCTGGCAGTTTTGTTTAAAATGGCTTTTCCGTGACAGACACTTTTTTCAAAGCAAGAAATTACACGTTTACGTTTCAAAAGTCTACTAACCGTAATTTCGTTAATTTCATAATTACAAGAAACAAAAAAAAATCAGCCAACATGGAGAAGACAATTTTAAACAAGCCAGGCAGAATTTTTATATTTGCTCTCGTTTAGGCGTAAGAAAGTAATATCCGTAAGAAAGTGGAAATTGAAGAGCATCACTCTAAAAAAATGGTTTGTAAATTCGCCACAGGTGCGTATAGGAGTGCTAAGAAAGTAGGTATGGTAGAATAGTTTCCCAGACATTCATGGTACAGTCCTGAACTTGTTTATAAACAGTCAAATGTATACTAAAGTTACCAGACTTGTATTGTAACAAGTGTAACAGTTTGCATATTTACAAGGCGGAAGTTAATAACTGTTCCATACTGTGTTTACGTTAATTACTTTATAAACATATGAGGAAGTTTTTTTTACACCCGTAGAGCAGTTGTTTCAGTCTCTGGCCGCTGTCACACTGGATACAGAACTACTTCACTTGAACATGTTCAGTTTTATGGAACGGTTACACGAGCTACGAACCACTTCAGATCGCAGTCTCTTCTCGTTCAATGTAAACTGGTTTATATGTAGTTTCCAATATATTCGAGCTTCTCTCCTACTTAGGATTACCAGACGTCCGGCAAAAGGAAGACATGTCCTCCTTTTTATGATTTTTTTTTTGCGTCCGGATAAGATTTTCTTGCTGCTCCAAAATGTCTGGCTTTTTAATGGGGTAAAGGCCGATTGCACAGTCATACTGAGAAAAATCTAAGGCCTCTCTGAGTGATATGTGAGAAGTTTTCATTGCAGAGGCGAAAAGTGAGTGAAATCTATGGAAAATCTGAGACCTTCCTTAAGATTTTCTTAAACTGAAAATCAATCATGGCGGCCGTAAATTGAAGTTAGAATGCCACGTCTGGAAGAATGATTTTCTTATTTTGAAAATAATGGTAATATTTTAAAGGAGGAACATAACCGTGGTGTTAAACAAAATCAACGACGTATTTTTATCATTTTTATTTTGCATTTTTTCAACTTTGCAATATGCGAAACACTAAATATAAATTACAAAATCGCCGTCGTGTAATTTTTGTGCATTATAAATTGAAAATAATATACATTTCAGCTACTTTCGCAAGTCAGTGCATGAAGAGAAATTATTTTTCTCGCGAATATTGCGGTAAGACTTCACCTCAACTGAGATAAATCTCAATTTCCCCGACTGTGCAGTGCAGACGAAAAATTCTCAAATTTTACTCAAGTTCTCATTAGGTTCACATTATTCACAAGATTTTCCTAACTTAACTCTGCAATCGACCCTAAGACTTTTCGACCAGTACTGTCATTAACTGTGTTCCCCAACAAGCAAGGCGAACGTTTTTGAAGATTGCCTGGATGTGATATAGAAAAAAATTTTCAGTGAATGCGCTAATTCAGGCCAGTTCTCTAAACTTTTTCAAATGCGTGAATTTTTTTCTCTGTACCAGGACACAATGAATCAGTGGAAAGAATTTTTTTAATTATAGGTAGTCAGTGAACGGATGGAGAGAACAGAATTCTGCCAGAAACTGTCAAATCCCCCATCACAGTTGTTTACAACTTCAAAGAAACAACTATCGAAAAATTTTATACGTATCTGCTTGATAATACTAAAATAAAAAGCAAAGTATGTTCATCTGAAAAATATTAAAAACACACGTTTGTTTAATAAATACGTAGATATTATTGTTGTCATGAAATGCAACAAAATACACAACTACTGCATCCGCATCTTTCATTAGTTATTCGCATGAATTTTTGTTGTTGTATGTATGCACTTCGTTATTCACTTGTGTTCTTCGATAAAATGTGCTTGTACTTTGTTATACACATGAAAATGTGTTCCTTTGATTATTTATTACTGTTGTCCATTTTAGTGAGGTGTCCTTTTTTACACGTTTGTCCTCCTTTCTTATTCTCAATGTCTGGCAACCTTGCTCTAATAGACTGCTTGGAGTAACGATCTGTGTAACACCTTATTTTTTCTGTGTTATGTAACAAAAATGGCTGTTTCTTGGTCCGACATTTTGCACTCGTTAAAATTATATTAACTTTTAGGTGTGAAATAATTATATTCACCTTACACACAGCAGCAGCATTGCAATTAGATGCAATATGATAATTAAAAAGTCACGGATGCTGAGTGTAGGTGTGATAATTATTAAATATAATACATTTCAGTTTCAAAGTTTGTTGAGGTTAAAAAGTTCACGGAGTTTATTATGTTTAACCGTGTAACCTCGAAAACATGTTAAAGCTTTAAACACGATCAAACATGGCTGCAGAATATATTTAACTGAATACCGTGGCCACTGTGGAAGTAAACACAGCGTCTAACTTTGCTGTGTTCAAGGTCGCTTCTTATCAGTCACTTGCAGCAGCCGTCGTGGGAAGACAGTTTTAGTTATTTACTATTGTCGAACAGCAAGTCAAATTACTAACGGCTTTAGCTGATAATACTCAACTAAACGAACAATTATGTAGGCGGTAGTGAGCTATTACTAACTGACACTCCTATTTTCCCTTATATTGTTGAAAAAAGTAAACAATTGTAACTTACATTGCTTTGTACATTACATAAATAATATTCTTCGGAAAAAAAACATCTCTCTTCAATAGAGATTAGATTTGAGCAATATAATTTTCATAAAAATTACTGATGCGCAAGATTTATTTTGCATATTTTTCTATGACGTAAACGATAGCCTGAGGTTTACCTCTTAGGGTGTTCGAGGTAAAGTAAACACTTTTGATGACTGTTCTACTGAGAAAAATATCATTAGATATGATCTGTTGTGGCCTCTGGTCTAATCTTTTAACTGGTATAATTGAGTCTATATACGGTGTTTGTTGTTTACACTGCTCTATTTGTATTAACAAGTTGTTTACAGATATGAAATGGCTCGACTGGACAAAGTCGCCAGACTTTTCAAAAAATCACTTTACTATGAACAATATATAGCAAGTTAATAGCAGCTGCAGTTCCTGGGTGGACGGTCCAAAGCTGGAGGCAACTCCCAGTGTGCGCCATATATACCAGCTGTGATTTATAACCCTGGTTGTGTTGTTGTTTCAGGCGTACATGGTGCTGAAGGGCCAGGGTAAGGCGGAGACATGTCCCAGCACTACAGCCAAGCCACAAGCGGCCAAGTTCCTGGGTGGACGGCCCAAAGCTGGAGGCAACTCTCAGTGTGCGCCATATATACCAGCTGTGATGTTAGAGTTTATAACCTGGTTGTGCTGTTGTTTCAGGCGTACATGGTGCTGAAGGGCCAGGGTAAGGCGGAGACATGTCCCAGCACTACAGCTAAGCCACAGGCGGCCAAGTTCCTGGGTGGACGG
>PNEQ01011254.1:395174-431814 GCA_003012365.1 Medauroidea extradentata | reverse complement strand
GCAGATGTACACGTGAGGCCGTGAAACAAACAAGGACAAATTCTTTTCGCGAAAAGACAGGGTCCTTACCCATCACCGACCATGAAGCAGAACGGCAGATGTACACGTGAGGCCGTGAAACAAACAAGGACAAAATTCTTTTCGCGAAAAAACACGGTCCTTACCCATCACCGACCATGAAGCAGAACAGCAGATGTACACTTGAGGCCGTGAAACAAACAAGGACAAATTCTTTTCGCGAAAAGTGTCGCCCTACTCATAACTATAGTACTACTACACACACGTGATGTAAAACATTTTTTTAAGAAACAGTCAATAAAAGTTATTTTAGTTGAATTTTCAGACGTCAATCGTTTCGAGATGGTTTCTATTATAAACCAGTTGTCATAACCAAAGAGTTAGGAAAACACTTTATATGTGGCATACGTGTGTACTTCCAGCAGATACGTGTATATTTATTCAAGACACAGGCGTCTGGCATTGAATACGTGCCGGCTTTAGCAGAAGATGTGGAAACGCGAAGACGGTATGCTCAAGCTCTTCTTCGTGTTTGGATAATATTGCCGTGCGTGTGCAGAATAAAACTAACTCCCCTGGCAGAGTTTTGTCTTTCCTCAAACGTAGTTAAATACAAACGTTCTGTGTCTTTAATGAATTCAATATGTGGATTTTATATTTGTTTGAGAGCCAGTATGTTTTTGTGATAAGATGGAAACAGAGGCATATTTGACATTAGTTGAAGTTAAACAGTAAAGTTTTCGTGGGTTGTTTGCTATGCACAAACATGTTAGATTTTTAATTATAATCTGAGGGGCTGAGATTCGTAGCGGTGTAAGTCTCAAATATTTAGTAGTGTCGTTTTTTTCATATTATTCACATTTTCCAAAGAATATTCTGGAACAAATATTTCACTCTTAACTGAATTTCTGAGTTCCATTGAATATTGTAAGAACGTAATGCATTTTGCATGTGATTACAAAACGTTATTTACGAGGAAACTGTTTTAACTGACTTACACTACTATAAATCTAAGCCCCTCATTTGTTAAGTTGCTATAATTAATAATATTGTAACTTTGTTGTCACAATAACTTCATGTACATTTCTGGGTTATTATTAATAATTGGTTGTGTTTCTGTTAGTCTGTACATAAACGTATATACTAACATGGCCTACATCTTTGTGAGGGATCTACAGGAAAAAAAAAAAAGACTACTATAATAAATTCGCCACTTCTTTTACCAAAAACAGATATTCTTATGAAATGACTAGGGACCCTGTTTTTCGCGAAAAGAATTTTGCCCCACTTTGTTTCAGTGCCGTATGTGCTTGTCTACATTTCTGCTTGATGGCCAGTGAGTGTATGTTTTAACTCTCGCGTGGCTTAGTGTTCTACCCGCAAATCACAGACGTGTGGTGTCGTAATAACCTTGTTCTGATTGGTGCTGTCAAATGAAAGACGTCTCTGCACAACAACACGCTGCCAATAACCTTAAAGCACAGCTGCAGGTTAGTACATAAGGCACTGAAACAAGTTGTTGCAAAATTCTTTTCGCGAAACTCAGAGGTTATTAGTCATTACATAAACAATGATTGCGTTTGTTGTGATGATATTTTTTTAATGTAACTATCAATATTTTTGCCAGAGACGGATAAAATACGTTACTTTTAAAATACGTATTCAGGAAATTTGCAGGTATGTCAGATTTAAAAATATTTTTTTCCAATTAATTTTCCTAACATTATTCGCAAAATTATTCCCTGTAAGTTGCGTTTGAAATAAATTACGTATAGGAAGCACTTCCACAAACGAAACTTTTAATTGCTGAACTAGAGGATGGATACTGGGTATTTTTCGGAATAATTTCGGCACATTATAGGTTTCAGACACGTGTACATATCACTTTAGTTTGCTACTGTATCAGGTTTATCTGGCACACCCTGAATATTTTGCTGTCGGAAAACAAATTAATTTATTGTATGCTACCTTGTCTGGTGTGAATCTGATTGCTATGGGACACGTTATTTTCTTGATAAGATTATTACGCCAACGTGTTTCATTGCGGAGGCTGCGATGGCCGAGCGGTCAGACCATTCGCCTCCCACCTACGCTTTCCGGGTTCGATTCCCGGTTGGGTCGGTCCTCGGATTTTCGCATGTGAAAATTGTGCCGGACGAAGCCGTTGGTCTCGGTGATCATCCCATATCCTCCGCCCTCTCATTCTGGCGCTCATCCATACTCACCTCATTTCACCCCTCACCGGCGCTGAAGACCTCGATGCTAAGTGCTGACCATAATCTCACTTGTCCCATTGCCTTTAGTAAACGTCTGTACATCTCCATTGCGGATATTTGCAGCGTGTATTTATGCAGGTAGAGTTCTTATTTGACTGCGCCAATCAGAACAAAGTTACGGCGACACCACACGTCTGTGATTGGCGCGTAGAACCCTACGACGTGTGGAAGTTAAAACATCCCATCACTTAGCGTGAAGCTGAAATACGGATGTGTACGTACGGCATTGAAACAGTGGCAAAATTCTTTTCGCGAAAATTTCATGTCAGTAACAATTTGGTGTATATTGTGTGTGCACAGGACTGTGGACTGTAGCCTGCCAGACATCGAACCAGCCAAATATTCCTGTCTCTATAGTCATACACGTGCATAATCGGTGAGCGATGTTGGTCAGCTCTTAACCTCGTGGTCTTAAGCGCTGGTGAAGGGTGACAAGATGTTATTATGGAGCAGGGCCTGAATAAATTGGTGGGGGAAAGGGGAGATCTACGAGAAAACCCGCCGAACGAACGGCATCGTCTGGCACGATTCCCAAATGGGAAAACCCAAGGACCGACATCGCCGGGAGTCGAACGCGGATCGCCTAGGAGGGAGGCGAATCACAGCGACTCCTGCATAATCCGTGTAACATAGAACAAATATATTGTGTCAAGAAGGAAAGGGTCACAGCACGAAGACGAGCGGACATAGTCATTAAACAATTGCTACGGATGTGTGCAAAAACACTTTGTGGAAATCATGTGTTTCTACCTATAGGTACTCTCTACACAACAATTACTACTATTCGCGGTTTTCTTTTTGGCATAAACTAGATTTAAAATATCTCTAAGTTTGTGTCCCTTTCGCCAAGAGAATAGCAAATGAACAGCTGCCGTCTGCTTGAATACACGGTATTTCTTGGAGGCTAGCCGACATGTCAGTGAACCAGCGAATTTTTCCAGTCTCTATTTATACGGAATGCATCACATGTAATGATATAATATCTTTGTACTTAAACATTCATATGAAGTGATCCCGTTAACATGACTCCGGAAATGAACTGTCTTACACAGCCACGACGTTAACTACGGATAGGGACACGCATATTTCGCGAAAAAGATTTTGTGCCAGTTTGTTTCAACGACTCAGGAGCAAAACTGCAGATCTGCTTCATGGTCAGTGATTGGTAGAGACACTGGTAAATCGCGGGAAAAGTTGATTGTTTGCTAGGCTCCAACATGCTATGTATAACACTGAAGGTTTTGCACCTATATTGGCTATCGTTAGAGGCCGGTAAATTTCGCGGATTCAATGAACTGCCGGCTAGAATCCCGTGTCCTATGCATCGCACAGCTTTGGTATTTACGTCGCAAACTTGAGTTGTATTTCTATACACTTTTACACACGTATTACCATTTAAAAAGATATAGTTGTCTATATTATGAATGTTTAGGAACTATTAGGCTATAATTAGAGTAACGATTTTGTCGCGAAAATACATGTTTTGCCACCATCTAGTTTCAATGCACTATATACAGGGACCTATATTTTTGGTAAAAAATATTTTTGTACTAATTTGTTTGAACGCTTTATGTCTAAAATCTGCAAGTCTGTCGCATGGTAAGTTGTTGGATTACTTTAAATATTTTTACGTGACTTAACATCTTACTGCAAGTCGCAGACATGTGGTATTCCGGTAACTTTATTCTGATTGGTGCGGTAAAATGAGAAATGTCTTGCCGCAAAGACTGACTGACTGAAGAGATTTTGGTCAGAGCTTAACGTCGAGGTCTTTAGCGCTGCTGAGGGGTGACATGAGGTGAGTATGGAGCAGCGCTGGAATGAAAGGGCTGGGGAAACGGGAGATCCCCGAGAAAACTCGCCGACCAGCGGTATCATCCGGCACGATCCCCAAATGCAAAAATCTGAGCACCGACACCGCCGGAAATCGAACCCGGATCGTCTCGGTGGTGCCTCAAACACTCTGCCAATAGCGACGAAGTGAATGCAGAAATATTTTCTTGAAATTCAGGGGTCTCTACCTATGTGCACATCAGCAGTTGTGATTCAAGGTCAATGAACGGATATGTTTTAACTCTCAGGGTCTTGGGGATCTACCCATTAATAGGGATCCTGGTTTTTCGCGAAAGTAATTTCGCCCCACTTTGCTTCAGTGCCTTACGTGCACAGCTGCAGTTCTGCTGCGTGGTAAGTGATTGGATATTTTAACTCTCTCTCTCTCTCTCTAGCCTTGGGATTCTACCGGTAAATCACAGCCGTGAGGTGTTGCAGAGACTTTATTGTAATTGGCTCAGACAAATGATATACGGCTCTTCATTTAGACACTCTACCAATGATCATGAAGCAGAATTGTTGATGTGCACGTAAAACACTGAAACAAAGTGGGGCTAAATTATTTTCGCGGAGAACTAGGGTCTCTATCAATTAAGCATAAACGGTCATACTGAACAGCTGATGTCTGCTTGAATACACAGATATTCTTGGAGGCCAGCCTACATGTCAGTGAACCTGTGAATTTATTCTGTCTCTATGCATAATTACTGTTCTGCTTGCAAGAGTAATACGATAAACGTCCCCTTCCGTGTATTGGTTAAAAACTTCCATTAATTTTTAGGAAATTAATGTTTTACTGTTTACACACACAGTTTTCCATTTAAAAAATAAATTTCCTCTGCTACGAAAGTACGGGTACTTCAGTGATATGTGTAAACCTTCATGACGTTCGTTTACATCGTTGCTGTTAGTACAGGTTATGGTTGATATTACGAAGTATATCTTTTGCAAACATTAAGAGAGCGTGGTACATAATTCAACGCTAAAAGTATTAATCTATAACGGTAGGTTTCTTGAATCCAATTTGCGAAAGTTAAACAATAGCAATCCTAGACAATAGTTTTAGCCAAAGTTTTAAACAAAATTTTTACCAGTGTTACGAACTTCTGAGTCACAATCTCTGACGCCGGAACCCGTGCATTTAACTGCGGCGCAAGAGATCACGCGTAAAGAATTAGTAATGTTGGGTAAATATTTACTCATAAAGATGGAAAATACCATTATCTAGGAATTTCATTGAGTGTTTTATCCATATTGGCTTCTAAAATAGCGTAGAAATCAATTGATATTTTCAGCGTTTATTTACTCCGTACTCTTAAGGAGATTACCCTTCATAAGATCTTTTATAATATGCTTCAGGTGAGTCGCAGTTTATTTTCCGAACCATTGCTTTGTACTTAGTGCAACATGTATTACTTTACCATATGTTTTTACGTTTATTGAGTGTTATTTTCAATAAGTCATATTTGCACACACCCGTTTCAGTATCTAGCTATGGTTTTCAGGGAAAGAATTTCAAGGTATGTCACAAACACCACAGTGGATTTTAAATATATTATGTGTATAACAATATTTTGTTATATTTGAAACATTAGTAGGATATTTGCTTCCTACCTTCGTGGCTGGACAAAGGTTTTCAGTAACCGATAAGACGGTTTTTTCAAACAAATCTGTGCCTTTAATAAAGTAAGTAACGTTTTCCAACAGATGTAAGAACATTTTCGTCAGACAAGGAAGAATGTTTAACAATAAAGCTTTTCAATTTAAAAAATAAAGTTCAACTGGCAGGATTTGTGTAAAAATTATATCCAGATATTAAAGCTTAGAAGTGCATTAGAGTAGATTCCGTATGTGATTATAATACAAAAATTGTAGAAATATAATGTACCATCTGGAAACGAACGCCGGTCTGTAGTATGCGAAAAACATACACAACAATTTCCAAATTTGGTGCAAATCGTTTACACTCTGGCGCTTTTTCCGGTCTGAAATGCGAAGGTTGAGAAATTTTTTTTACCACGAAGAGAATGGAAAGCAGACTACTGAAAAAGATGAAAACAGAAACCATTTACAACTTGATGAGATTTTCAATTGAAGTTCCTAAGCCTCAGATCTTTTACCCCAAAGAGCCCCCAGATATATTTTGCAACAGGAATACGCGCGGCTCGACACACGCGTACAAACCACTGCCTTACACATCAAAGAATGTTAATAACAACGACATAATGCAGATGTCAGTTTTGAAGCGACTGTCTACGATTTAGATATTCTTGGTTTTAAAAGCTAAACTGTCAGTTCGGAGAGTGATTCTCATGTTTAAGAAAAATAATTGCCATTTGTGTATTAGGTGTAGTTATTTATGTAGATGAGGAATCAACAGGGATGTGGAAAATTGCGGAAAAAGTAACTTCTACGACCTCGTCATTTCACCGAACGTTTTCTCTTAGACTCTTCCCCTTTCTCCCTCCACCACCAACCACTCTGCACACATCCTCTTAGTATGTTCTGTCAACTGCTGAGGTCGTAGAACTCCCCAACACTTCTTACTCTCTTCAAAACCATACGCACATCCCTTTACCCTGTCCATAAACCAAATGTACCGTCTATTGGTTCTTACGCATCGTTACTCCCATTGGCTACCACGAGGAGGCGTGACGAGTTCGCACACCAGACATAAAGCCGAAACCCTATTGGTCACAGCATCCAACATTCATAACCGCCCCGTATAACCCCCAGCGTAGTGGGGAGAGGGAAACAAGTTCCGCCAACTGACGAGCTCGTAGAACTGACTTAGCCCCGAAAATTGGAGTTATTTTCTGACAGTATACCAGACTACTAGGTCTTAAATGTTCGCTCTACGTCTCTCATTGGCCGACAATGTCGTGACCTGCCACAGAGATCGCTTCTAGCCAATAGTAAAAAATCCAACGGTAGCGGGGCCACAGACTAAATAGTAATAGTTAGAGCGCACGATTTTTGACGGAAATAATTCTACAATAGTTTGTTTCAATGCTTTATGTGCACATATAAAGCTCATGATTATTGACAGAATGAATTATTGTACAGACGTGGCTCATTTGACTGTGCCAACACGAACAAGGTTACTGCGACACCACACGTCTGTGATTTGCTGGTAGAACCCGAGACGCTGAGTGTTGAAAACAGCCAATCACTGACCATGAAGCAGGGCTGGATATGTGCACATACGCCATTGAAACAAACTGTTACATAATTTTTTTCGCGAAAATTTGTGGGCTCTGATAATAGTGGAATGGAATGAGGTGGAGGTTAATTTCATACGGACGAACTTCGCCGCTTATTGGCTGCCCAAAACAATAGCCACTTGTATGTTCAGCTCCTGCATGTTTCCCATTGGTCTGGTTGCCGAAAAACATTGCAGCCGACTTACACTGATTGACGGTGAGTGTGTCAGCTATGTTGCTGGACAGCGAAACCATTTTCCTGGCTTGTGTGACTGAGTTTGCCAACATGCAGGCTATTTCACTTCTATACTACTAAATATTCTGTGACGGGACCAGTATCTCGTAGAAAGTAAACGCACATAACTGTCATCATTTAAAGGCTCGTGCCCAATGAAATCACATATTGTACTCGGGTATATCACAGGGTTCTGAAGTCTAGCTTACCACGAAATAATATCACGAATTTTGCAAGACACCTGACTATCGCGGAATGTTTCCATAAAAATGTCAATTTTATATGACTTTATCTCATGTGTTGTCCATTGCAGAGACTATAAAATAACCACTCTAACGAGTCTTGATGTTTTGTCCACTGCAGAGGCTATAAAATAACCACTCTAGCATGTCTTGGGTTTCATCTTGCAAATTAAAATTGTTTGTTTTCGTGGAAACAGTGTTTTGTTTGACGCAGTCAAATGAGGAACGTGTATTTACTTAAAGACACGTCTCGTCTCCAATAACCACAGCAGAGTTGTAGAAATGCACTTAATTTGAGCTAAAATATTTTCGCTAAACTCAAGTGTTTTAAATTATTGTTAGTAGAAGAACAGGACATAGAATTAATTGTAGCCTAAGAATTATAGTCAAGAATAGAATTGTTAGCGGTTTCTCTGACATGTAGGCTAGCCTCCAAGAGTATATATGTACTCAAGCAGACAACAGCTGTCCATTGGTTGCTCTCTGACACAGTGATGCCACATCACTGGGTTTGCATTTAGTTGATTATTATTTATTCGCTCAGCTCTCTTCAGGATGTTTCAAATAGGTCAATGACCAATGGCGAATGGGACACAAACTTACAGATATTTGAAATCTATCTCTTGCCTAAAACGCGAATTTTTCAGGTCTCTCTATTGTCAATATTATTTTTTTTTACGCATTGAAAACTATACCCGGTCATTGCTCGTGTTAAACAGTTATGTTAAATACTCTGTATCGTAAGGAAAAAGTCGCTATTTATAAGTTCATTGTACCGTTAGTGTTCGCCAATACCGTGCAAGAACACTTCTTTCAACTCTAAATATATTTTTTTAATATACACAAAGCTTTATGTATTCTATTGAAACGAACACGATTGTTGTACATAGTTTAACTGGTTGTACGTGGTAAGCCGAGAGTTTTTTAACTAACGTTAGATTTAATCACCTGCCACCTCTGCTTTATTTTAGACATTAACAATGACTGCCTCACTAACCGTAGTAAGAGCCCCTGACTTATTCCAGTACATATCGTGCACATATGTACCTTTGCTTCATGGTTATTGGCACTGTGTATGTGTGCAGAGACATTTATTATTTTACTGTGGCATTCATTATAAGCTTACTGCGACAGCAATGTGGAGTCCAGTCTGTTGTCAGATAGAAACGGGAAATTCGTATGTCTCTAAACATAGCCAGTTGTAAAAATAATTATTTAATGTTACGTCTTTGGTTAAAAAAAGTGTTGAATAGTATCCCATTGTTAAAGGCACAACTATTTCGCATATGGATTTTTGGTTAAGTAGAACGTCAAACACGTATACTGCGCAGTAACTTTTGTGGCTAGACGACAGTTGTTTTGACACACCTTGACGACTGCAAACCAGTTATAAATAAGGAATTAATCAGTGGGGATATCACGTGCTACCTGCTTTCACAGCTACAAACCAATGGGCATTCGAATTTAGCCAGTTCATGTATAGGACTAAGAATTCTAGGCTGCTGCCATACGAATACGCTAAATAATCGTGCAGCTACCCATTGTTGAGTTGAAATCGACTTTAAATAAATATTTGAAACATAAATTGTTATATTTATCTATTTATTTGAAGTATTTTCCCATCAAAGTCATGCTTATTTTTGTAACAGCAAAAGTAAATGCTATAGGCCCTATGCTAAAAAAAAATCTTTATACAAATATTTATGTCACGTGTACAACCTTAAGTAAGTCACGGGGAAGTTGTGAAGGTGACACTTGCATATTTGCTTCGCGCTCGCTGATTGGATGTTTTAACTCTCAGCGGCTTGCGGTTCTGTCTGTAAATTTCTGACGTGTGTCGTCGCTCTAACCATTTTCTGATTGGCACAGTGTATTGAGTGTCGCCTTTGCACGAATTATCTCTGCCAATAATTATGAAATAGAGCTGCAGGGGTGCACGTAAGGCAATAAAACTAAATAGTGTACAAATATTTTCGTGAAAACTTCTGGTCTCTGACTATACGTACAAATCCAAAAGACTTCAAGTGTGTGTGTTACGTAATTCAATGCTAAAATTATCAGAATAAAATTGTAGGTTTCTCGAAGCCAAATTCAAAAATTCAAAATCCAGTCGTTCTTGTCAATAGTTTTTGCCAACTTTCTGAACAAAATGTTTCTCGAGTAACGTATTCCTGGAGAATAATAATCGCTCTTGCTGAAATATCACACATTTCATTTCTGCGCAAGAGATGGCGTTTTACGGGCATGGAAATGGACAATGTCGAACAAAAGTTCTAGGGGACTGTTTCCGAGTAAATATAATATTGTTTGACGGCAATTTATGCTATGCAATAATACGCTATTAACAACAATTTTTAGAAAAACAGGGGCTCGAAACCACAAAATCCATAAAAATTAAAAACTAAACTTTAATCTTCTTTAATTTTATAATATACAGATCTCTAAAGTAACCGAATTGAAAAAAAACTCTGCAATTTTTATTTGAAAATTATATTACTGTACGAATAACTACCGCCAGAGGTTCAGGCTGTAAAATAATTTTCAAATCAAAACGCGAGCATTTTTTAAAGTTCGGTTAACACAGAGACCTGGAAATTATCATATTAAACATTACGAAAATTTAGGCTTTCCAATTTTTATGGATTTTATGGTTTCAAGCAACTATTTTTCTAAAACCAGTTTTGAATGTTTTACTTAATAACGAATCATACTACCTCCTAGATATCTACTAATAATATACATTCTCGACGAAAATGTCCCATCGAATTATGATGAGTTGTTCAGATTTTATCGAGGATTGAATATTCCAGTCTTACGCTCGGCATCTTACATTTCCATGCCCCTTAACAAATGCATAATTCTCGTTAAGTGTTTGCTCATAAAGTTGGCAAATATCATGTGGGATCGTTTTGCAATTTTTCCATGTTGACTTTCAAAATCGTGTAGATCCCAATTGAAATTTATAGTGTTTTTTTTATTTACAACACTCTTAAGGTTGTTTCGGGTCGTCTGCAAGCCGGCGTTCCATCCCACTGCGATCACCGACTTCCATCTCCCTTTAAACCGTTTGACGCAAAACTGAAACTCGGATCTCCCTTCCCTCTCCACTTCTTCCAGCATTCGTGAACACTGTCATCATTCCTGTTTGCCGGGCCGGGAACTGAGGGGAGGTTCGGAGGTAGTCAAATACAAAAAAAAAACGAAAAATCCTTGTAGCGTGCGGGCGAGTGCGGTATTGTGTCGCTGGTGAAGGGGAGGGCGGGGAACAGCGCATGCGCGGGCGTGTGTGCGAGTGTGAGTATGGCTGGCGCTGAACGTTACCCCTGCGGGCTAGACCACCCGCTCGACGATCAATAAGGCGGCGCTACATTCGGGCGCCTGTACAACCCCCCACCTCTACACACCATCTGACCCTTTCACACACCACACACACTATCACGAGTACCAGGGGAGGGGACGTGGTTCGTGACCCCTACTACCCCCTCAACCCGCTTCCTATCTTTCGCCAGGCACTTTCAACACCGGGTCAAAGTTATCACTTTAGTCGGGCGAGTCTGCCCTTCCTGATGAGAGCGGACACCGATTTTTTTCTCCCTCATCTCTGTGTCCCTCGCGGGGAACATCTGCAGTCAACGTCGTTTCTGGGACGTAGGTTGAGCAAGGGACGATGAAAATACCGTGGTTCTGCTTGGCGATAACATCTGCTTCAGACGCTTGAGATTGCAAGGCGAAGAATTTACTTTATATCTAGAGAGACAGGAAATATTTAACACAGTCTCCTAATAAAAACTATAGGTTTTCAACGACTTAGCAGGATTCGTTTCCAGAGGCGTGTGTATCGGATGTTCACTGTAAATCAGGCAATTTGAAGACCGCCGTGTGTAGGGTAATTAATACATATGTTTTACCGAGTATTAAGATGTTAAATTTTGAGAACTGTACAATCTACACACTGATTGTTGCTTAGTATGAATGGCATGTTTGTTTTAAAAACTGGTAGAAAAGAAAACAAATTTCATGGTACTATGGCGAAAAGATTTTTTAAACCATTTGGTTCCCATGTCTTATGTACACATCTGCAGCTCTCCTTCATGGATGTTTTAACTCTTACTTGTCATGGGGGTTCTACGGCCAAATAACAGATTATGTCACAGTAATATTATTCCGATTGGTGCAGCCAAATGAAAGACTTATCATAACAAACACACGCTGCCATTAAACACGAAGCAGAGTTACCAATATGCACGTAAGGAAAAGAAGCAAAATGGCACACGCGACAAACTTGTGGCTGTAACCACGACTTTAATATTGCTCAGTTCATGATTGAGCTCTTATACGCACGCAGAATAATACTGGTTCGGTTCGTGATGCGTCCTGTATAGCGCAGTGAACAGGTTAAATAACTGTGAAGCTGGACAGGCCAAACAGCGCTGACCTGCCCCGTGTACGACACACTCCAGCCACGATGCGCTCCAAGATAAACGCACTCACCTGCGCGAAGGGTAATTAATTACCGGGTGATGACTCTCGCTCTTGACGTCTATGGGGAACCTTGCTTAATCATGCCGGTGTGGCTGGTGGGGTGCTGGCAGGGGAGGGGTGATAAAACAGCGGACGATCGAGGTTAAGAGGGCTGTTGTTGGTGCGGTGGGATGAATTGCTGGATCGCACGTGTTTGACTTACAGCAAGTGGCAAGGGGGTAAAGTGGGTACATCGACAAAGTCATGCGGGGGTTGCTCGTCCGGCTCTATATTGCTCGATCAACTTGTTCTCCCGGCTACATGATGAATTCACAATTCGTTACACTGAGGTCGCTTCTCATCTCCCTCTTTCCCCCCCCCCCTCACCTGCCTCTTCGATGTCCCGAAGCCGACCACAAATACACAGCGTTGAGTGAATGAGAGATTTTGGTCAGCGGTTAGCATCGAGGTCTTTAGCGCTGGTGAGGGGTGACATGAGGTGAGTATGGAGCAGCACCAGAATGAGAGGGCGGAGGAAACGGGAGATTCCCGAGAAAACAAGCCGACCAACCTCACGATTCCAACATGCGAAAATCCAGGGACCGACCCAGCCGGGAATCGAACCCGAATCGCCTTTGTGGGAGGCAAGTGGTCTGACCATTCGGCTCCCACAGCGTTGAGAAGTCTAAATTTGTTACTAGTAGGGTCAGGACATTTTTGCGGAAAGGATTTTGCCCTAGTTTGTTTCTGTGCCTTACGTGGACATCTTCACCGTCCTAGGGTTCCACCCGCTAATCGCAGACGTGTGACATCGCTGCAACCTTCTTCTCATTGGCGCAATCGATTAAGTGACGTCCCTACACAAAGACACGTTGCTAGTAACCACAAAGCAAAGGTACAGATATTCACATAAGTCACTAAAACAAGATGAAAGAAAAGTTTGTACTCAAAAATCAGGGTTCCCTTTCTCCTTTCAGTGTCTTACGTTCTCCTCTGCAGTCTGCTTCATAGCCGGCGATGGTATATTTTAACTCTCAAATTGCAAGGCAATGATCCATAATTTCTACTACTTTCTGGATATTTCTTTCTTTTTTTATATTCCTAAAGGAGAGAAAATATCGAAAAATAGTTGCACAGTTTTCTCAAGAGGTGTGTTTACTACGATGTCAATTTTTTTTCTTAACAAAAAAATATGTAGATTTGGCAAATCAGTTCGTTAATAAGAATACCCTTAGTTGCATAATTAGCTGAAACCATTGTGTATATTGTCGTGAAAATTTTAGTAACATAGTACACACTGATTTTAACAAATTCTGTGCAACAGTTTTCGATATCTCCCCTCATTTAGGAGTTTAAAAATAACTATCGTATAAGCAATATGTGCTGCATCATGACATTAAGGTTCTATAACACGGTTCGAGATAAAGTGAGCACTCAGAAAACCCTTGCTAGAGCTGTATTTTCACCTCATTCGTATCTTTCCGCGCGTAAAGGCTAACGACAAGAAATGCCAAACCACTCCGGACACATCACTTGATGTTTGCGCGTGTAATATAAAGTGTGCAGTCGGTAGGTATCTATATATTTTGATAACGAATATTTTATTAATTGAATAAAATACAATTATATTGATTTCAGTTTATTTTGTTTCAGTATTATTGTATTTGAATAGGAAAATACACGGAAATATATTCCGTAATTTCGCTGCCAACCGTACAAGCAGCAAGGGAACTATAGTTAACGTTGAAATATATACAGTAACGGCTAGTGAATTTTTTCAAAGGTTAAATTTTTAGTGCTCACTTTATTACGAACGACCTATACCCGCAATTCACAGATGTGTGGTGTCGCAGTAACCTTGTCATGATTGGCACAGTCTAAAATCTGACATCTCTGCATACACTCTACCAATAATCATACAGCAGATCAGATATGCACGTAAGGCAGTGAAACAAGCTGCTGGAAAATCTTTTTCACTCAAGATCCCTGGCTCTATTCACGGCACTAGGCATCGTGTCTTTTTGAAGCGACGTCTCTCATTAGACTATAACACCAGTGACAATAAGGTTGCTACAATAACACACGTCTGTGATTTGCGGGTAGAAGCTCAAGACACGCGAGAGTTCAAACATCCAATCACTGCTGCAGACGTGCACATAAGACACTGAAACCAATTGATGCAATTATCTTCTCGCCATAAAATCGTGGCTCTACCAACATTTCAGGAGACCCTGAATTTCTTGCAGCCTTTTTGACCTTGCAAGCCTGGACATATGACTGATGGAACCTAGCTGACCCCAGTAGGTTACTTAATGTAACAATATCCATAATACGAAAGCTATATTTTCCCGAATCTCTGATGAGCTGTAGAAAAAGGAAGTGAACTGTAAAATGATTGAACTGTCAAAATACATGTGTATATATGTCAGCTACTTTTCAACATAATCACTACGCAGATTGAGACACCAGTACCGGTGCACACTGAAAAAAATTTGTTTTATGTAAGAAGAAGATTTTAGTTTCTCCAATAATCCGTTATTGTTAACATAGGGACAGCTATCTGATTGGGTACAGTTACTATCTACATATGGTAAATGGAGATAGTAATACCAACAAAACTAGTCACTTGTGCCTTTACAGCGTTCCTGGGTTCTGTCAGCAATGTTATTCTGTACTATTAGCAATATCTACTTGTTGATCCGCAGTATGATTATTTAACAATTTGTTTTGTTACTTATACAGTGCTGTGTACTTATTCTCAGCAATGCAGTTAGCTAATTTTAGCAATCTGTTTTGTATAGCCTTACAGGCCGCTAACAGTCGCATATATACAGAGCGGCGGTGTGTATCGTTTCGTTCGACACATCGTCGCAAAAGCCTGTCGTGAGACAAATATGAAACAGTTAAACATTGTTCACGCTTCTAAGAAAGGTATTATACATTATATTCGTACAGTTACAGTTTCATGATGCTCGGTCTTACGTATGTTGGTATAGGTGATTCGGAATAAAGTGAACGCTCAAAAAAGCCCTGATTAATTTCTATTTCCTGCCAGTTTATATCTTTCCGCCTAATGTAAACACAAATAATGCCACGTGCTTTTATTTACATAGGGCCGTGCAATGTTTACAACTACATTAAACTGCTCCGATAAATTTTAGCTGCAATATCTACTCATCAAATGAACGGGGCCAAAATGAAAGACATAAAAAAAAAGTAATCTCAGCTATAAATACCTGCGAGTTAACGTCTTATAACACTGGTTTCTGTCCATCGACTAATTTATACATCACGCGCTATTGCCCTTACGAATCTCGTAAATGAGGGCATATTTATTTGAATTTGTAACTCAAAACCGCCACTAAAAACAGACATGACACACGCAATTCAATAATTCAAGTTTCGTTCACTTCTACTGCCACGAACAACGACGATGAACTTCAGAAACAATAAATAACGTATTTTCTTCACATGTGAAGTAAAAAGTATGTTGTTTCTAGGCTGGAAACTTAAAACATAATTTAAAGATTACTGATGGTTTCACATCATTCGGCAATGACACTCAAAGTAATTTCCAATACTTTTGAATGTGTATATACGCACAACGGACAAACACGCAAATGATGCAACTTGGCGAGCGGCGAAAAAACGGTGAGAACCTAACTCTGATGCCACCTGTCGGTAGAGTTTTGAACTGTCTGAAGCGCGGACCAAGCTGTAACGACCAAAATGACTCGAGGTCGGCGATAGCGTCACATTATTCTCGCGCCAATTGAATCTAATTTTACTGTAAATATGAATGTCAATAAGATCATAAGTAAGTATTTTGAAGTATATTAAATACAGAGAGGTTGATTTCATCATATGTTCTTTCACTAATGTTGTATTCAAATAGGAAAATACACGGAACTACATGCGATGAATCGCTACCAACCATACAAGCAGTCAAAGTAACGCTCGTTGATGGTGGCGTATACGCAGTAACGGCTTGTGATTTTTTCAAATGTTAAATCTTTAGTGCTTACTTTATTCCGAATGACCTATAATCCCGCATTTCATCATGATATACATATCGGACAAAGAACTATACCCACAAGCCAACTTCGAAGAAGATAGGTTTCATAGGTTATCATCTATTCCAGAACTAGCCTCCTACTACTGTCACAGAATATTTAGGCATACAGAAGTTAAATAGCCAGTAGTACAGCGAACTCGGTCACACACGCCAGTAAAATGGCTTCCCTGGCCAGCAACATCGTGGAAACGCCTGCTGCCAATTAGCGTAAGGCAGATGCTCTGCTAGCCGGCAGCCAGGCCAATAGGAAATCTGTAGTAACATGCAGGAACCAAACACATACGGGACTTGTATTAACAACCCCGGACAGCCAATAAGCAACGAAGTTCGCCCGTATCAAATAAGCCGCAACGCCATTTCATGTCTGTATTACTATTTGGTCTTTGCTATTGTGAAGATTATATCCAGGTGTCAAACATAGTATTAAACAAAATGAGAAAAACATAGAAATATATTTCAAAGTTTGTAGTACAAGCCATAGAAGCAAGAGGTTCGTGGAGTTATTAACAGATTGCACTAACGTCGCAGCCATCAATACCTCCAACAGTCCATTGCACTGTTGTAGCAATCATTGTTATACTTGTATGTTAACTGTACAATACTAATTCAATAATCTTAATAAAATCAGGTTGTTCCTCCAACAGTCCATGGCACTGTAGGCCTTCTTGTTTGTTAACTCTGCAATAGAGTTATGTAATTTCAACAGCATCAGATGGTTCCTCTCTCAGTACCCTGCTCTGTTGTAACAATTATACTTGTTTGTCATATCTAGCTAACTATATAATTATAACAGAATTGGAGGGTATCTCTGATAGTTCACGGTACTGTTTGTTGTAAGTACCATTCCTGTTCTCTAAACTTCTGGCCAAAAAAAAATATCGTCTACAAAACATCCCTTTGCAGTTACTAAACGGAAATGTTGAGTTTACAATATCGTTTTTGCTATCGCAACAATACTCTTAAGATTGTATTCACACCCGTTTGTATAGTTCGTAGTACAGAACACAGGAAAAATGGTTCCTACGACAAAACAACTTTTAACAGTATTTTTATAACACCGTTAACAAATTTGGATCGTAAAGTATTCCCGAAAATTTTGTTTCTGGTACTTAAGTTTTGTTGTCGCTACCCTATAAAATATCATTTGACTATTCAGTTAAATGCTGTCTGCTGATTTCTTTCAGTGCACTAGCTTTCCGATATCTTCTGAAAAGAAAGTTACCTGTTACCTATTCAGCCTTGTTCGTTTAAACAGTTTGGTCGTGATTACGCATACGAGATGCATAAAATGTTGTGACTGCAGTTTTGTTTCTTCGTGGGAAGTCCATGAATCCATAGCAAGCGAATCGTATTAAAGTCATGGTGGTAAGAATAGTTAGGAGATGGCTTGTTGTGACGTAGTTGAAGCCGGCTTTATGGGCGTCCCATCATGGCGTTGAGACGTTTTGAGGTTATGGACACTTGTGTTAATGTGCCTCTAAACAATAAAATAATCTCGAAATAGTGCAAATCAGCATGTAAGGAGCAAAATTAATTTACTACAAAAAATGCTTGAACCGGAGGTATCATTACGAACTTTTTCGTATTGCGATTGGTTACGGAACAAGCGATTGCCAGAATGGGATGCCTAAAACAGCGACTTCACTTAGCTACATTGCCGTAGGTAGGGCCACCCCTGATTGCAGCGCTATTGTATACCCCTTTCCTCCTAACCATGTTCTGTAGCCAAACCAACTCGTCAGTTCGCCATTTTCATAAACCCTATTTTACTTCTTATTAGAATGCTCTTTTGTTTCGTCTTTTTTCATACAATTACTGATTATATTACTGACTTAATTTGTTTTGTTACTGATCAATATTAAATTTTTTATTTTATTGTCGTATTCTGTGATAGGAATACAATCATTTCCGGAATTATGGGCATGTTTTTTGTTTGTTGACAACTACTAATATTGGTTTTTCTGTCTTTTTCTTTCTGCTTCATTGAGCGTTTTTTGTTTGTAAAACACGGCAAAACTCATTCGCAATGGCGTATGCACAAAAAAACCTGTTGGGTTGACAAGTGTGTATATCTATGTAATATATTTTATTAGCTTTAGAGCAATATTCCTTTATTGCTATCTAAACAGAGTCAAAGAAACCTTTTACTTTGCTTTGAAGGGAATGTTTTCATTGTGTGTTGTTCATATTTTAACATAGTCAAAGTTTGTACAACACACTACACGGGTAATCATTTTTATCTCAGTTCATTACAGTTGTGAACAAGCCCTGGAATGACTCGCAACCCAGCAGCAGCAGCGAATGATGAGACGAGAAACAGTAGGAGTTTTATGGAGAGGGGAGGGGGGTTAGCGTCCACCAAAACGAAACTAATTAGACCTGCCAGTGGTCCCTGAGGCCGTGTCTGCATCTGCAGTTACACCTCCTATCCTGTCCGCTGCGATAAGAAGCTCGACTCCCATACCATAATATCTGCCGTTTTTATTTTCTTTTATGAACGACGACGCTCAATTAACCTTCATAGCTGACGGAGTATGTGTGGTGGTGTGTGAGTGTGCGGGTGGATGGGGGTAGGGGTGGCGAGCCGTTAGCGATGGACTCCTGCAAGTTTATAATGGCCTGCCTGTGCAGTTCCGTTACATAAGTTGTTAATTGGTCGCCATCTGGGAGTAATGATATCACGGACGACGGATTTATGGTCACCAGATATAATTATTACGTTCCGCATTTAATATCCGCCGTTCAAATAATAAATAATTTTAAAAAATAAATTCTTTTTGGCATGCAAATTACGTCTTGCGAGAAAGCAGTATTAAAAATTGTATTCCGGGAGCTACATCGAAAGTAAAATTAACTATTAAAACGTGCTTAAGCAAAACCTCATTTAGTAATAGTTTTTTTAATGTTTAAAGAATTATATTTTAAAACAGAATTGTTTATTTAATGCATGTAGTATCATACATTAGTAATTATGCCCTGCAATGTGTTAGCTACGTCAAATTAACACCAATGGCGTTTTTCCTTTGTTAAATCTTCTTGTTGATATTGGTGAGATATACAGGTGATTTTTAAGGAATATATTGATGCAATTAGTTACTGGCGTTTATCACATGAAATTTTTATTTAAAATATAGACACTTATCTCAATTGACAGTAAAATACGGTTCGTAATTTTAACAGTATCAAAAACTGAGGCGGCACTTTAAGTTGGCACTTTAAGATTCTCAGATGTAAAAAGTTAATGTAATTTATTACAAAAAATATTTCAATGAAGATCCATATAATTATCTCAGGGGAATTTAATATATGGTCAGTAGTGATTAACTGTATTACAAGATTAGGAAGTGCCTTAGGATTATCACATTCAGCACTAATACTAAGAACCTGTACTGTCATTTGGGATAACTTTGTACCATTTTAAGGTAACATTGTACCAGGGATATTCTTTTACATAATAGCTTTGTAACATTTAACCACAATGCAAAGTTTAAGGTTAACAAATTATTTTCATCTAGGACACAACCGTATTCTTAAATACTAAAATTCTTCATTTGGTATTAAACTAGACTGGTGGTACAAAGTTACACCAAATTACTGTAATTTTTGTCGAAATAAATTTTGCGTCAACTTGTTTCATTACCTAACGGGCACGTCTGCTTCATGGTTTTTGACAGCATGTATTTGTGCAGAGACATCATTTATATGACAGCGCCAATCAGAGCAAAATTATTGCGACATCACACGTCTGTCCCTTTGTGGGAGGCATCTCCAGACATTGAGAGTTTAAAAAATCCAGTAGCTAACCACAAATCATAGATGCAAATGAGAACGTAATGCACTGGAACAAATCGAGCGAGGTGGCGCAACAGTATCACTTTAGATTTGCATTTGGGCGGACGGGGTTCGAAACATAGCTCCGGCAACCCTTATTTCGTTTTACAATCGTTTCCCGAAAACGCTCCAGGCGAATGCCGGGATTGTTCCTTAACAGAGGCCATGGCCGACTTTATTCCCAGATCCTGTCGTTTTACAAAGTTGTATGTCCCCTCCTTCAATAACCACGCTGTCGTCGAGCCATAAAACCCACTTACCTTACCTTCTTCTCAACAAAAATCATGGTAATTATAATAAACTTAGGATGTGGCGGAACTTACAATTGCTTAACATATTCGTTGAATCAGTTATTATTTACTCGGGAAAACCAATAAATGTATATAATTTACAAAGAATTAATTTCAAATAAATTCGTGGCAAAATTAATATATTAAATACTTTCGCTCAAAGTGGTTTTAAAAACCCTAAAAATGTGAACATATGAATATATATATATATATATATATATATATATATATATATATATATATATATATATATATATATATATACTGCTTTACTCAGAGCCCTACAGAAAACACCCTGCCTCAAACTATCCTTTACATTTATTGTTAGTCAAAATACTCAACACGTAGGCCTATGGGCTTCTCATTCATTATCACTAGGGACCACAATTTTGGTGAAAATATGTCTGCAGCAGTTTGTTTCAGTGTCTCATGTGGACAGCTGCAGTTCTGCTTCATGATCAGTGATTGGCTGTTTTTAACTGTTTCATGCCTTAACGCTTTACTGCAAATCACGAACGTGTGGTATCGCAGTATCCTTATTCTGATTGGTGCAGTCAAATGAGAAACGTCTTTCCACAAAACACGCTACTAATAACAATGCAGCAAAGCTGCAGCCGGGTACATGAGGCACTGATACAAACTGCTGCAAAATATTTACGCCAAAAATTGGGGTCGCTAATTATCACCGAGCATGGTCGAGCAGATTTAGGGAGTCACGATTACCGCGGGGTCTATCCTCTCGCGTCCAACAGACGCGTGTTCGATTCTCGGCGGGGTCATTATACTGATTTTTGCATTGGGAATCGTGCCGGGTTTTCTTGTGGATCTCCTGTTTCCGCCACCCATTGTTTTTGGCGGTATCGTCTCACATCATGTCACCCCTCACCCGCGCTAAATGCCTCAATGTAAAACTCTGAACAAAAATCTCCATTCGAGAGAGGGGCAAGACACTCGCCTCGTATTCAGGAGGATTCGGGTTCGTTTCCCAACTCCAACTGTCCTGATTTCTGTTTGACGTGGTTTACCGTAGTCAATGCAGGTGAATGCCGGGAAGCCACTTAAACGCAGGCACTGGCTGATTTACTTCCCCTTTCCTTAGTGTATGATGCTTCTACCAATGCCGTGAAGATATTCGGGGACAACGAAAACCTCAGTTAAAAAAGTAAAGCAAATAGACACGCCTTTGTTAAACATTAACCTTAAGAGGTAGTGCTAGATAAGTTTGTTATATTTTCTGTTATCGAGTTATAACATTTATTCAAGTTATGTTGTCATAGGACGTGTAATATATTCTTGATAAATGTTATTAATTTGTCATACAGAGCCAATGCAAGGGAATTATAGATTAAACTTCCAAGAATGACAAGTCCAATATGATATAAACATAAACGCTAATATGATCTTCAAAATTAGTCACAAATATTTTCTATGCATCGACATTGCCGCATTTACCTAAAATACTTTAAAACGGACGTTATTGCAGAAAGTAGAAAAATAAAATTTATCATCTAGCTCTCACCTTTAAGGCCAATAAATATTAACAAAGTAACTACGTATCAATAAAGGGAGGAAATCCGAATTTCGCGCCTTACGTATATTTCGACAGCTCTTTTGTGCATGGAAACTTGTAGCTTATTGTTAGAGACATGAACTTTTCGCGAAAAGAAATTTGCCTCACTTTGTGTCAGTGACTTGTGTGCACGTCTGCAGACTTGCTTCACGGTCAGAGATTGGATGTTTTGACATTCGTGTATCGTAGGGTTTTACACGCAAATCACAGACGTGTGGTGTTACAGTAACCTTATTGTGATTGGTACAGTCAAATGAGAAACGTCACAGTTCAAAGGCACGCTGCCAATATCTATGAAGCAGAACTGCAGACGTGCACATAAGGTACTGGAACAAAGTGGGGCAAAATTCTTTTCGCGAAAAGTTCATGTCTCTACCGGGAAGCCACTTAAACGCAGGCACTGGCTAATTTACTTCCCCTTTCCTTAGTGAATGATGCTTCTACCAATGCCGTGAAGATATTCGAGGACAACGAAAACCTCAGTTAAAAAAGTAAAGTAAATAGACATGCCTTTGTAAAATATTAACCTTAAGAGGTAGTGCTAGATAATTTTGTTATATTTTCTGTTATCGAGTTATAACATTTATTCAAGTTATGTTGTCATAGGACATGTAATATATTCCTGATAAATGTTATTAATTTGTCATACAGAGCCAATGCAAGGGAATTATAGATTAGACTTCCAAGAATGACAAGTCCAATATGATATAAACATAAACGCTAATATGATCTCCAAAATTAGTCACAAATATTTTCTATGCATCGACATTGCCGCATTTACCTAAAATACTTTAAAACGGACGTTATTGCAGAAAGTAGAAAAATAAAATTTATCATCTAGCTCTCACCTTTAAGGCCAATAAATATTAACAAAGTAACTATGTATAAATAAAGGGAGGAAATCCGAATTTCGCGCCTTACGTATATTTCGACAGCTCTTTTGTGCGTGGAAACTTGTAGCTTATTGTCTGTGCTAAACGCTTCTCATTTGTCTGTGCCAATAATAAGAAGGTTACTGCAACGCCATATGTCTTCTGTTATTAGCGGATAGAGAACCTAGACGCTGAGAGTGACAAGCACCCAATCACTGACCATATAGCAAAGCTGCAGATGTGAACATAAAACATTGAAACCAGTTGGCGCAAAATTATTTGCACTAAATATAATGGTTATAGATACGAGACTGGAAAAATTCGCTGGTTCACTGACATGTAGGCTAATCTCTTAGAATATCTGTGTATTCAAGTAGACAGTAGGTGTCAACTTAACCAAGGACCAATGGCTATTTATAGATATTGACACAATGTAGGCCTTTTTATAAAGATATGTTTGAAATTTGTGATTGAGTGAAAGGATTTGATCAGCGCTTAACATCGAGGTCTTTACCACTGGTGAGGGGTGACATAAAGTAAGTATGGAGCAATACCGGAATGAAAGGTTAGGGAAAAAATAGATCCCCGAGAAAACCCGCAAACCAACTGTATCGTCCGGGGACCGGCCCCGTCGGGAAATGAACCAGGATCGCATTGGTAGGAGGCGAATGGTGTATCGAATCAGACTAAGGCAATTTCAACACAGAAGTCTGTAATTGGCAAGCAGACCCTGAAGACTCGGAACAGTGACAACTTAGGGCACGTGCTATTCGCGAAAGTAATTTTGGCCCACGTTGTTTCAGTGCCCTACGTGCACATCTGCAGCTTTGTTTCATGGTTATTGGCAGCGTTATTTTGTGAAGTGACTTCCATCACGAGATTGTGCCAGTCATAATAAGGTTACTGCAACATCACACGTCTGTGATTTGCGGGTAGAACCTCAAAACTTGCGAAAGTTAAAACATCCTTTCATTGACGAACCAGTCGTTAACTTGAATATGATCAAAAGTGTTTTAAAATACAAGCAAATGTGATTTATTTTTTTGTGAATTTCGGGTGCTCATATTTATAGGATCGAGGTAGGTTGCCACAATGATTTTTTTCCTTTAAATTTTTCAAGTATTTTCTTACAATTGAAATTCTTCTGGATCTAAATTTTGTACAAATTATCTCTTGGGGAGGGTGGAGGATGTAGTTAATTCTAAATGTTGAGACTGGAAATAATGTGTGGGTTCACATATGCGTATTCTAGCAAAAGAATACATCTGGTATTTAGCTGTCAGCCGAAACAGTACTGGAAAATGACTGGACGGACATTTATTTCCTTCTTTATTATTGGCTCAGGAGGTAGCATGGAATTTGTAGTTGAAAAATTGCGAAAGTAACACAAATATATATATTTTTTAGTTCTAAGTTGTACTTCAAAGAAAAAGAAATTTTTTTTTCAGTTGTCTGTTAGTATGGAATATGCTGTAATTGTTTTGTTTTGTTTCGCGGTGGTTATCTGATTTCTTTAACAAGATTTTGTAAATGCACGTAGACCTACATTCCAGACTAAATTTAATCTCACTCTTCGGGTCGTGGAATGAAGATGAAATCAAAATCCAGTTACAGTTTAAATTTCAAAACATTTTAAAAAGTTTTGTTAGTATCCCAGATTTTGATGAAAATATTTTACACTAATAGCTTCACGGTCCTTAATGGGCTGTTTTAAGTACAACGTAGAGTTCTACCCGCCAATCGCTGACATGTGATGTCGCTGTAAGCTTGTTATAAATAGCGCAGTCAAATAAGAGACATATCTGCACAAACACACGCTGCCAACGACAATGAAGACGAACTGTTGATGTGTTGGTTAAGTGTTGCAGCCATCTGGCGCAAAACATTTTCACCAAAATCCAAGGATCCTGCCTGAAGAAGCTTCAAGAAAATATTTTGAAACATTATGACAGAACATAAGCCAATTTTTTATCGGCAAGTGATAGACTGCCATTAAACTATGGACAAACAATCTGTGGAACTGTTTGCATATTGTTAAGGGTACTTGATATTCGTGAAACCATTTTCACAATCTAATTTGTATTCCTTTCGTGCACACCAGCTTTTTGCTTCGCGGTTATTGACAGCATGTCTTTGTACAGAAACGACTCTTATTAGACACCGCCAATCATAATGAGCTTACTGCAAAACCCCGCATCTGTGATTTGTGGGAAGAACAGCAAAACAATAAGAGTTAAAAACATCCAATAACTATCCATGAAGCAAAGCTACAGATACACACACTATGCAAAACCTTTTCAAGAAAATCAGACGCCCATACAGAATCTGTATGCAATATGTACAGAGACCGGAAAAATTCACGAGTTTACCGACATGTAGGCTAACCTCCAAGAATATCTGTGTATTCAAGCAGGCATCAGCTGTTCATTGGCTGCTCTCTGACGCACTGATACCACATTATTGTGTTTGCATTTAGTTGATTCTTTATTATTGGCTAAGCGCTCTCCAGGATGTGTCAAGTAAGTCAAGGAATAATGGCGAAAGTGACAAAAATGTAGAGATAGTTTAAATATAGCTTGTGTCTTAAAGGAAAACGCGAATTATTCAGGCCTCTAAATATGAGGTATAAAATATTTTAGCTAGATCCCATAAAAGGAAGTAATGAATGTTTCAGCGAGTGCTCGACACGTTCCCAAATTATTTTTAAACAAAAGTAAGTACGTTGGCGTATACTTTTCGCTTGGATTAAAAATTTTTCGGCAATCTACAAAAATTAAGGGAGACCTAATTCCGGTAATATTTGGTGACAGACTACATATCTTTCACTTCCCTCTATTTACACGAGCAGAATATGTGAATTCATTGAAACGTGAATTTCTTAAATGTCTTTTACCTGTCTAACTGATTTACAGGAGTTTGACGGTTTTACAATGTAACTTTTGATACCGGATACCGCGGCAAGTCAAGACATTGTAAGGCAGTAAAAGACGTAGACCAAAACAAAAATTATCAGTCTAATATGCTGCCAGAAAATAACGTGTATCTCTCCCATCCCTAGCAAGAAATGTAGTTGAGGCAGTCGAATGTCCTGGGAAAGAATGCTGGTAAGTGTCTCTATACGTTAGTTTTGCCATAAAATAAGACAGCAGAAAAGATCATGTTCGAGGTAAGGACAGCCAAAACAAATAAAACCCTAGGGTTGTAGTAAAGTTTAGCAGTATAAGAAGAGATGATGGTACATCGCGAAATTTTTTAGTGCCAACATTCCCTTGAAAATGCTGCACTTAATTGCAAAATTTATGACTGGGTGATGTACGTCTGACTTAACGTAGCTGTTTGCAAACCAATAACCGGTATTAAACATTACAATAACGGGATTTTTATTGGCTTATTCAAACATGGCAACTACTCAACGTGAAATAGAAAGCCAGTAATCTTCTGGTAACCTGAATGTGTGTTGAAACCCAGCAAACCGTCAGGTTTTCCCGCGATAAACCGTCAGTAGAGACCCGGAAATTTCGTGTGTTAAACGAACGGTAGGCTAGACTCCACAGTCCTGTGTACACTATGTCCTCAGCTACTGGTACATTGTCTGCTGCTCCAGTGAGTGGACAGTTGTACATGTGACAAGGTAGCGTGGCAGTCAGTGAGTGTTTTCATGCAGGTCTGATATTGGTTCACAGTCCTCAAGGAAGAGTCAATAACAGTCACCCGATCACTGAAGTAATAAACGTGACAGATGGTTGAAATCTAACGTCTTGTAAAATGAATTTTCGAAATTTCTGTGTATCTAACCATCATCTGTAAGTATAAGAAAACGTTATCTTCCCTTTGTTGAATAAAGAGTTGTGGTTCCTGGCTAGACTTGCCACAAGCAAACGTTATATATCCATAAAACGTGTAACTCTGGCAGTGCTTAGTCAAACCACGTGTTTGATTTACAAAGATAAACCAATCATCTTTTTAACTCTTACTGGCGCTCAAGTACGGTAAACCGACCAGATATCGTGATTTATAGACACGGTGAAATTTCGCGAATTCAATTACTTGCATACTATAATCAAATATCCAATGCATACTCAAGCCCTGTCTATTAGTTCATTGACCGCTGTTCAACTTAGTAGCAACTAGTGGACAAATGGTCGGGACTTAGTATGCATAGGGCATTTGATTCAAACATGCAGGTCATTGAATTCGAGAAATTTCACCATCTCTAGTGAAATACATTAATATCGTGATAAGCCAAGTTGCGGGCTTCACAAAACTGGGAAGGATCTGTACACCGAGTTCACTAGCTTACAATCAGAGAGCAAGCATATGCAGATTCGGCAATAAGTGACCAATGCATCAAATGTAAGGTCACAATTTAAAAGTGTAACATATTACTTTTCCTGACATTGGGAACCTTAGTATCATGAAGCAGGGTAGGTTTACCTTACAACTCATTTAGCAACATGATGTAAGCAACTCACGTTTGATGAATTTCGGAAATCCAAAAATTCGGTACCTCTGCTTCTTTAAGCCAGGAGATCAAGAATTTGAAAGAAACAACCGTTACTATATACTCAGGCTCTGTTGGCTATACATGGGTTTGTACGTACGCAAGACTAACAGTTAACATTGTAACAAGATTGTGGAATTTTATCTTCTGATACATAAGCCACTACAGATATACCAAAACAAAGACTGCATTTAGAAAAAAAAATTATACTACCAAAATTATCTGATTGGCAGACATCATAAGTAGAGACCCGGAAATTTCGTAAATTCATTTGAGAAGACGTTGGATTTCAGACTCCTACTCTCGTAAATTACTTTTGCGATTCGATCGCTGTTAGTAAGAGACTTCCTTGAGAATTATGAAACAATAGCAGACATATACATGAAAACACTCACTGACTGCCGCGCTACCTTGTCACATGTACAACTGGCCACTCACTGGAGCAGCAGACAATGTACAAGTAACTGAGGACATAGTGTACACAGGACTGTGCAGTCCAGCCAGCTGGTCGTTGAACCTGCGACGTTTACAGGTCTCTAATCATAAGAACAGGGCCGAAGTTTACTATTACGCTACCCGTACAGACGAAGAAAGATGTGTTGCTCCCCAGTACATTAAGTTGGCTGCCTGGGTGAGCTTGTTTCGCGTGATCGAGGCATAGAAAAGAGGAAACGATAAGGCTGACACAGTACACGTATCGCGCCTAACCCTAGCTTCTAGGCGCAAGTCACTGAAATGGTGTACCATTTTCTCGCTAATGACTCACCTCAATGAGACTTTCGCTGGTGACCCTATATTACAATGACTTAAATAATCGCACGTATTTATAATTCAATCCAAACAGCAAAACTGCTACGTAGATAATTTTGAAATCATCCTACATACACCATATGGAAATTTACAAAGTTAGTCTACTCTTCTTTAAGAGTAATGAGATTTAACATAATTCGTGATATTTTGCACTTGCTTTCCTCTTCTTCAGGAAATGTACTTTTTTTTCGGTGATTTTATTATGAGCGTGTTACTGATTCTGGATCTTTCGGATACTTTCTTGTTATTAAGAAATTTAACAATATCTGCATACATTTAACCAGTAAAACCGAAGTAGCTAACTACGAACACTACCGTGACTTGGGAGCCTTCATTTTCGCGAAGAAATGTTTGCATCACATTGTTTTCATGCTTTACGCACACACCTGCAGCCCTTCTTCGTGGTCATTTGACAGGATTTTGCGGGACGTAGGGACCCCAATTTTTGGTGAGAAGATTTCTGCAGCAGTTAGTTTCGGTGCCTCATGTGCACAGCTGTAGCTCTGCTTCATTGTTATTGGCTGCGTGTCTTTGTGGAAAGACATTTTTCATTTGACTACACCAATCAGATAAAGGTTACTGAGCCACCACACGTTCGTGATTTGCAGTCAAACGTTAAGACACGAAGCAGTTAAAAACAGTCAATCACTGACCACGAAGCAGAGTTGCAAATGTGCACATGAGGCACTTAAACAAACTGCTGTAGAAATATTTTCCCCAAAAATTGGGTCCCTAAGAATTCGCACTGGAAAACAAGGGGCCTTTCTGTACCCCTCTTCTGACTCGGCCAACAGGAAAGAGCCATGCCCTGATTAGCTGCGCAGGTAAGAGTCTGTTGTTATCGGCTAATGGTTTCCTGTGATGATGGCTGTGGCTTTTTTTGTTGAAAATTTACTTCTTTTTTAATGATTGGTAACCAAATGTTTTTCAATTCTATGTTTTTCTGGCTAAATACATTTCTGTTTCTAACAGTGATCACCGATACTTTGATTTATTCTATTAATTTTGTTTGTTTCTTTGGTCAGTGGAGTAGTTTATTCCCACAGAATTACGTGGCTACTGTCCCAGGCATGTTCTACTAGTTTAGAATTTCAAACGTCACCATTCTTTACATTATTTTTGTGTTCTTTTATGCGTTTAGTTAGGGGCCTGCCAGTCTGTCCAATGTATACACTGCCACATTCACAGGTGATCTTATGCACACAGTTTTGAGTTTGTGACTTGTCTCTGACTTTGGTTGTACTTTTGTAACATAGTGTTTTATGGAGTTGTCTTAGTTTAAAGCTGTTTGGAGTCCATATTTAGCACCCAATAATCTTATATATTTCCGAGAGGCCACGAACATCAGGTATAACAAGAGTTCGCACAGGTTTTTCAGTTGTTCGTTCATTTAGGCCTACATTTGCAATGTTTGGTTTTAGATTTCGTTTTATGATATCGACAGGATAACCATTTACCAGCAGTTCATTTTTTAAGTGTACATGTCCATCTGCTACTGATTTTGAGTGTGCAGATTTTTTCACCTCGGCTAGCTAAAGTGCAGATAATGCCAGACTGTGTGCTCGCAGAGTGGCTGGAGTTAAAATGGAAGTATTGACCAGTATGTGTTGGTTTCCTGTACATTTTTGTGGAAATCGTTTGTTTTTCTTTCATTACGAGCATATCTAGAAACGGAATGCTGTTGTTGGTTTCTGTTTCCAAAGTAAATTGGATTGATTACCTTAGTGAGTTGAGGAAACGAGCGAATTCGTCAAGTGTCTCGGTACCATGTTGCCGAATAAAACAATTGTCGTCAACAGATCGCTGTCAGACTTTAAGTGGCGTGGTTGTTTCACTCAGTGCTTCTTGTTCAAAACTTTCCATGAAAATGTTGGGCATGAAATGTGTCAGTGAAGACCTCATAGCCATGCAATCAGTTTGCTTGCAAAATTAGTCTTTGAACTGGAAGTATGTTGTGTTGGCACAAAGAGTGATGAGTTCAATTATGGTCGGAATGGGTATTTCAGTTTTTTTTTTTTGGTACTGTAAATTCCCAGCTTGGTTTTAATCATAAAGTTTCTACTACAGGCACATTAGTGAATAAACTTTTAACATGAAAGCTGACCAGGATGTCGGTTGGTGATACTGCTAAAGTTTTGGCTACGGAGATTAATTGGCTGAAGACTTCGATAAAGGTAGGCGTCTGACTTGTGAGTGGTTCTACAATCTTCAGCAGGAATTTAGTTTGTGGAATGGATAGCTGCATGAACTGGTTATGGGACACGAAGGCATGCCTGGTTTGTGTATATTTTGGAGTCCATTACGTGAGGTGGTTTGCTGCTGTGTGGTGTGAGTGATTTTCTTGTGCTCTCTGAGATGTACATCTGGTTAATTTTTCAGAGTTTGGTAAACTTTGCATTCTATGCTGTCAGTATGATCTTTGTTAAACTGTGCATATTTGTCAGGGGCAATGAGGTCATAGATTTTCCTTTCATAATCTGTTTTATCTAGACTGACAGTAGCTCTGCTTTTGTTGGCAGGAAGTATTATATCATCCGCGTCGGCATTAAGTGTTGGGATGACTTTCAGTTCAACAGATAAGATGTTTGGTTTTGGTGCGCAAGATGAGGTGATCGCAGTTCGCACACACCAGCGAAACTCATTCTGTTTGACTGCTGGAAGTTAGTATATGGTACTTTAGACTGAAGAAAATATGTCCAGGACAAGTGTCCGCCGTACAGCGATTAAAAAACTAAGCGCTCTCTGTATAACAAATTTCTCTGACTGTGACATACAGGTCACTGGAGTCCAGCTTCCAAGTCCTCGAACTCGCGACATTTACTGTTCTTAACCTTAATGAAGGTAACACTATGTCAGCAAGCAGTCAATGAGCACAGTTTAATATGAAACCTTGCAGTTGTATGCCGTTCTCTAGAAGAAGGCCACGTCCTTCTATTTGACAACAATGCTAACAAGGGTCGTTTAAATAGATTAAGTTCTACTACGACAATAGGTTTTCCCAGTTGGTTTGTTGGTCTTATATTCCAGCGAATCACCAAAAGTCATGGCCTTAAGAGAAAATAAAATGACTCTCGTTGGCAGGGTTGCTGAATCTAAGGCCGCGGCATTTTACTAGTGATGGTTATGGAAATGTTCGTTCAAAATTTGTGAACTAACAATTAGTCAACCAGTTATCGATAAAATAGGCTACTTGCACTTAATTGCATTGTACTGTACAACATATTTTCGGAGATATGTAACTAGACCCACCATTTTGTCGCGATGATTTTTGCGTCACTTCGGTTCAATGTCTTAACGTGCACATCGGCAGCTATGCTTCATGGTTAATGGTGGCGTGTCTTTGTTCAGTCATGTCTCTCATTTGATTGCATTAATAATAAGGCAATTGTGATTTCATACGTCTGTGATTTACCAGTAGAACCGCAAGACAAGTGAGAGTTAAATCAACCAATCACTGACCACTAAGCAGTGGTTTTTAGATCGGTCTGTAAAAAAGACACTGAAACAAATTGGTGCACAAATTTGTTACCATAAAATCGTGGCTCTAGATATAACTATAGGTACGTAAATATGTCTCACTCCTGTACATATACGCACCGCACACAATCGAATATCTATTGGTATGGTCCCCTGATTTTCGCGAAAAGAATTTTGCAGTAACTTGACAGTGTCTTACGTACACATCTGCTTCTCTGCTTAATGCTTAGTGATGGAATGTTATAACTCTCACACGTCTTAGTGTTCTACCCGCAAATCACAGACGTGTGATGTCGCAATGACCTTGTTCTGATTGTTACTGTCAAATGAAAGACGTCTCAACACAACAACATGCTGTCAATAACCTTGAAGCAGAGCTGCAGGTGTGCACATAAGACACTGAAACAAGTTGATACATAATCCTTTTCGTGAAAATCAGGGGTCCCTAAATATTGGCTTCTAACCGTACGAGTTGGTACTATACGTAGGAGCTCTATGAATTATTTCCTTATTTATTACTGGCTTTCATTTGTCAGTCATCGTCCAGTCACAGAAGTGGTGCTAGCAAAGTATAGGTTCTTGACTTTCAGCTTGACGTTAAATATATCTGTGAAATTTACGCACCTCTAAATAGTTCTAGGGAAATTAAATAATCGAATATTTGTTGGCCTGCTTGTTAAACTTCACTGATATCTGAATGCCGTAATGCATACAAACTTGACTGCTTACAAGCAACTTGTAATACAGTGGAGTGTCATGATTTGGTTTACCAATTAGTACTCCAGGATGAGTAAAATCAATCGTGTCCAATGTACGGAATTGTCATAAACGAAAATGTACCTGTTGGCAAATCTAATTCTGATTTTAAGAGATGACTGTATTTTCCAATGATCATTGTTATCGTGTAAGTAGGTCATTCTGGTAGTATGCAGTTTTGATTCAGAACACAAATGTTTTGTATTAGGTAGTAATACTATAGGGACAAGTGATTTTCGCGAAAAGATTTTTGATCCACTTTGTTTTAGTGCCTTAAGTGCAAAACTGCAGGTTTATTTGGTGGTCAATTATTGGACGTTTTTAAGTCTCGGTGTGTAGGAATTCTACCCGCTAGTCACAAACGTGTGGTGTCGTAGTATCTTTGGTTCTGATTGGCGCAGTCAGAGATATGACACATCTACTCAAAGACACGCTGCCAATAAACACGAAGCCTAACTGCAGGTGTACACGTCAGCCATTGAAACCCGTTGATACAAAAATATGTACGCGAAAATCGCCAGTCCCTAGTAATATACCTGACTCCAAAGTCTTCATAGGGATTATTCTTATCAGCTGCAATTTACAGAGATCTTCCGTGTGCTTCCAATGAGTTAATTTACGAACCACCACGTCAAACTTTTTGTATGACTTTGGACAGAATATTTTCCCACCATCTCAGCTTAGAAAATTAACCTAAGGCAAAAATGTAAGTAGTCGTGTATACTTTAGATAAATATTTCAATCGACCAGAACAAAGCTGCCTGTTGCGAAACGCAACAGTATTCGATGTGGCAACGATGCCAACCAGGATAAAATTAGAAGATCGCGTATTTTTTGTCCTTTATTTGTCTATACGTAGACCAGGCAGACAATTCAGGGAGAACTGTTCCAACAGGACCATGAAGCAGAGGTGCAGCTGTGCACATAAGGCACTGAAACAAACTTACGTAAATATATATGCGCCATAAAATCGTGGCTCTAGTTATCAGTAGGGACCTCAAAAAAAAATTTTTTGGCACAAGACACAATTCAAGCATTTCTAAACCTGTGTCACTTTCGCCATTGGTCCTAGAGTTATTTGAAACCTTCTGGAGAGGGCTGAACAAATAATAAAGACTCAACTAAATGCAGAATCTATCATGTGATAGCACTATGTCTGCGAGCAGCCTACGACCAGATGTTGTCTGCTTGAATACACAGACGTTCTTTGATTCTAGCCTTCATGCCAGTGAATTTTTCAAGTCTCTACCCATAAGTAGGGAGTCCAATTTTAGGTAAAAACATTTCTGCAGCAATTTTTTTCAGTGGCTCATGTGCTCAGCTGCAGCTCCGCTTCATGGTCAGTTATTGGCTATTTTAAAACTGTTTCGTCTCTTAACGCGTTACTGCAAATCACAGACGTGTTGTATCGAAGTAACCTTATTCTGATTGGTGCAGTCAAATGACAAATGTGGTTCACAAATACTCACTGACAATAACAATGAAGCACAGCTGCTGCTGTGCCCACGAGGCACTGAAACAAACTGCTACAGAAATATTTTCAATAAAAATTGGGGTCCATACTCATTAATGTAGTTTCACTTCCACATTTATATCTATGGCTGTTTCCTTATCTGTTTCGTAACTGTATGAACCATCGTTTCCGTCTCTAATGATCTCTCTGTTAACGAGAATTTAACACCATATCCCTACAGACTTCTGCATTCTTTGTTATTTTGTGTTACAGTATCAATAAGGAAAGGAGTATTTCTCGAGTACAATGAGCACCATACTAGATTACACTGTTGTATTTATACTCAAATCGCAAATGTTTCTCCATTAGCTGATACTTGCACGAACAGAAGACAGTGAAAGAATATTTAGAGCTTGAGTACGCATTGGATAGTGAACACTAACACGAGGGTCGTTAAACTAGCAAAATTTACCTTTCCTTAAGAGGGCGCGGTACATAATTCAACGCTGAAAGCATTACTATATAACTGTAGGTTTCTTGAAGCCAATTTGCGAAAATTAAACAATAGCAATCCTAGACAACAGTTTGAGTCAACATTTTAAAAAAAGTTGTTTCCGGTGTTACGAACTTCTGAGGCACAGTCTCTGAAGCCGGATCATTGTACTTTTAACTGCGGTGCAAGCGATCACGCGTAACGAATCAGTAGGGGCCCTGGTTTTTCGCGAAAAGAATTTTGTCGCACTTTGTTTCAGTGCCTTACGTGCACATCTGTAGTTCTGCTTCGTGGTCAGTGATTGGATATTTTAACTCTCTCTCTCGCCTTGGGATTCTACCGGCAAGTCACAGCCGTGAGGTAATGCATAGACTTAATTGTAATTGGCTCAGACAAATGATATACGGCTCTTAATATAGACACGCTGCCAATATTCACGAAGCACAACTGCAGATTTGCACGTAAGCAATGAAACAACGTGGAGCAAAATTGTTCTCCCGAAAAGTTCATGGCCCTAGTTACCACTGCGTCAGTGAGCAGACAATGAAACACTACTATTTGTTCGAGTATGCATACATTATCGGAGGCTACGCTATAGGTCAGAGTTGCAGCGAATTTTCAGTTCCGTAAATATATTTAGAACCCTGTAGTTTTCGCTAAATTATTTTGCACCAGCGTTTTCAATGCATTACGTGCACAACTGGGGCTCAGCTTAATGGTAAGCAGGGGTATATTTGTAATTCTTAGGGTCTTGGGGTTCTACCCACAAATCACAGATAAGTGAATACACAGTAACCATTTTAAGGTTAGGTGTGTGGGCTTTACGTCTCGTCAACAGCGTAGTCACTAGTGTGGACATAGACTAAACAGTAATACAGACGCGAAATGACGTGGCGGCGCTTTTATTACTGGCGAACTTCGCCGCTTATTGGCTGCCCGAGTTTTTTAATACAAGCCCCGTGTCTGTTTGGCTCCTGCATGTTACTGCATGTTTCCTATTGGCCCGGCTACCAGCTAGAATGACAGTCGTCTTACGCTGATTGGGCGTAGGCGTATCCGCCATGTTGCTGGCCAGGGAAGCCGTTTTGCTGGCGTGTGTGACAGAGTTCGCCGTCCTATCGGCTATTTCACTTCTGTATTCCTAAATATTCTGTGGTACGGAACTAAAAATTCGTGATTTCTTTTAGACACAAGCTATATTTCAAATATCTGTATGTTTGTGCCACTTTCGCGGTTGGACCTTCACCAATTTGACACCCCCTGAAGAGCGCTGAACCAAAAATAAAAATCAACTAAATGCAGGACCAATCGTGTGGTATCAGCGAACAGCCAATGAACAGCATTTGTCTGCTTGAGTGCACATATAATCTTGTAGGCTAGCCTACAGGTCAGTGATCCCGCGAAATTTTCCACTCTCTCATTATTAGAGACGACTACTCAAAATTTGGCATATTGACAGGTGGGAGAGGATTCGGCCATGGCTTTCGTTAAGAAACTATCATACAATTGCCTGGAGCGATTTCGACAAACTATGGAAAACCGAAATCAAGATATCCTGAGCTTGGGATCGAAACCGGGTTCTCCCAAATGCGAGTCCAGCGTGTTGCCACTGCGCCACCACACTCGGTAACTTTTTAGAGACCCGTAAATTTCGCGGGTTCAACGACCAGCAGTCCTGTGTACACTGTGTCCTCAGTTACTTGTACATTGTCTGCTGCTCCAGTGAGTGGATAGTTGTACATGTGACAAGGTAGCGCGGCAGTCAGTGAGTGTTTACATGCAGGTCTGATACAGGGGCGTCATTTCAGTGTTTTCTAGTGGGGTGGGGGCAAGATTTTGTTTTCCGGCGACAGTGACCTTGTTGCATCTTTTTTATTAATTAAGCATGTATAAATTAGATACTTTAATAATAAAACTTCAGTTTTATGTGCTTAAATTAGGATTATTTAAATTTAAAAATACAAAAAATTATATTTACACACATAAAATTCTAAATCCAGGGGGGTGGGCATTTGCCCCCCCCCCTGTGGCCCCAAATGACGCCCCTGGCACAGAATATTTAGGAATACAGAAGTGAAATAGTCGGCAGGAAGGCGAACTCAGTCACACACGCCAGCAAAATGGCTTCCCTGGCCAGCAACATGGCGGAAACACCTACTGCCAATCAGCGTGAGGCAGCTGCTCTGCTAGTTGGCAGCCAGGCCAATAGGAAACCTGTAGTAACATGCAGGAGCCAAACAGACA
>PNEQ01011254.1:376746-395074 GCA_003012365.1 Medauroidea extradentata | reverse complement strand
CCTGGTCTGCTTTTGGTTGACAATCCTCATTAAATAGTTTCATTCACTGCGATGCATTTGCCAAGCAACTGACGTGTACAGTTGTTTGAAATCTAACATCTTTTCAAATTAATTTGTTAAATTCCCGGGTCACTACTTCTTATGAATGTCAGAGTTCAATAATAATTGTCTCGACACAAAGTCACGCTGTCAGTGTCCAAGAATACAGACACAATTTTCCGTGTAAATATTTTCTTATATCTGTTTCAATGTCTTATGCACACATCAATAGTTGTGCTTCACGGTTATTGGCATCGTGCTTTCGTTCAGGCATGTCTCTTATAGCACCAATAAAAATTAGGCAATGATGTACGTTTGTGGTTTTCCAGTAGAACCCTAACAAAATTAGAGTTAAAACATCCAATCACTGACCATGAAGCAGAGGTACAGTACAGTTGGCTGAACAATACATGAAAAGTAACGAAAATGCTTCGTTGTAGTAACCAAATTTATATTCATATTTTTGCTGAGAAAATTTTTTGCAAAAAAATTATTTATTTCGTTTGAATTTTAGTAGTTTTCTCACATACCGACACAAATATACATTTAAATGTAAATAATAATGTGATGGTGACTATATGAAAACATTTTCTCTGTAACATTCTGAGGGGAGTACCAAGTCCACTTTTAAGTCCTTGTCATATTGGAGACAAGAAAACATTATATATACTCCACAGATATCTGTATACTCAAGCAGATATCGAGTTCTCATTGAAATCTTCCACATAAAGGTAGCCAAGAATGATGGCCACGACTGACTGCTGATAAGTAGGGACTCTTAAAAATATTTCTGCAGCAGTTTGTTTCAGTGCCTCGTGTGCACAGCTGCAGCTCTGCGTCATTGTTATTGGCTTCTGTATTTGTGGAAAGATGTTTCTCATTTGACTGCACCAATCAATAAGGTTGCTGTGATTTCACACGTTCGGGATTTGCAGTAAAGCATTAAGGCATGAAATAGTTACAAATAACCAATCAATGACAACGAAGCAGCTGTGCACACGAGGCACTGAAACAAACTGCTGCAGAAATTATTTCCCCAAAAATTAGGGTCCCTACTGATAGGTGAATTGGTTTCCATTGCAATGCATTGCGATTTGAAGAACCGCATCGCTTCTGTGAGTATGTATTTGTGCAGCTGGTGATACGACTAGCGACGTACAAATATCGCTTAATTGTTACAAAACTGAAACATTTAGCATTTTATTTTACGCAGGCGTTAGAAATCTAACAGCTATAAGTTTTAGTAAATCTTCAATTGGCCCTTTGACTTATTTCACAGATCCTCGAGTGCTCTAAACCAAGAATAAAAAATCAACTACATACAGGACAATTAATGTGGTCTAGAGATGATGGTTTATCGCGGGAAAACTTGACTATTTGCTAGGCTTCAACGTACGTTCAGCTTATCAAAAGATTACTGGCTTTTCCTTGTACGCGAAGCTACTGCCCTATTTGACTGAGCCAATAAGAATATCGCAATTTTAATATTTGATGCACGTTATTGGTCTATAGACAGCTACGTTGTGTCAGTATTTTCAAGGCTATGTTGGCACAAAACATTTTCGCGATATACCATCATCTCTAGGTATGACTAGAGACCCGTAAATTTCGCGATTTCATTTCAGAAGACATTATATTTAAAATGTCTGTACACGTTAATTACTTTCTTGATTGGGTGACTGTTACTGAAACTTTTCCTTGAGGACAGTGAACCAATAGCAGACCTACATGAAAACACTCACTGACTGCCGCGCTACCTAATCACATGTACAACTGTCCACTCACTGGAGCAGCAGACAATGTACAAGTATCTGAGAACATAGTGTACACAGGACTGTGGAGTCCAGCCGGTTATTTGTTGAACCCGCGACATTTGCTTGTGTCTTCCAATAACTATTAACCGGAGTTGCATGTGTGTACTTGAGACTCTGAAACAAGATGGTATAAAAAGAATTTCACCGAAATCAGGTGTCTCCGTAAATAAGTGAAAAACTGCTTGTATACTACTAAAAAGAACATTTCCGAAGGAATTCACCTAGTGTTGACATATTACCAAAACATTTTCACTGAATCCGTATGAAACAATTTCAGTAAACCAAATCAGTGAATCAAATTATCACTGATAATCTGTGTAAAGCATAGGTGTTATGCTACAGCTTGTTTCATTGTCATTCGTACACATCTGCATCTCTGCTTAATAATAAACTCTCACACGTCTTAGGTTTCTTTTCGCAAATAACAGACACGTGGTGTCGTAATAACCTTGTTCTGATTGATGCTGACAAATGAAAGACATCTCATCGCTGCCAATAACCTAGAAGTAGAGCTGCAGGTGTGCGCATACGGCATTTTGAAACAAGTTGCTGCAAAATTCTTTTCGCAAAAATCAGTGGTCCCTAAGCATAGGCCTACACCTCGCATCACTTTAAGCTTGTAGTGTTTCTGTTTTTGGCCTTCTGTTCATTTATAGAGACATGTGTTCTCCATTTAAACTTTCCATGATAAATTATAAATTATATTTATAAATTATTTGTAGGAAAAGGAAATTTTCGTGATTTCAGTAACCTGCAGTGCTGGAATCCACTCTTCTGTTCTGTGAATGTATTTAACCATTATCTGTAACTCCTCAGCAAAAGACAATGAAAGAATGGACGGGGCACAGACTAAATAGTAATACATACGAGAAATGACGAGGCGGCTCATTTGATACGAGCGAATTTCGCCGCTTATCATCTGCTGGAGGTTGTTGATACAGGCCACGTGTATGTTTGGCTCCTGCATGTTACTACAGGTTTCCTATTGGCCTGGCTACAGACTAGCAGAACAGCTGCCTTACGCTGTTTGGCAGTAGGTGTTTCTCCATGTTGCCGGCCAGGGAAGCCTTTTTGCTGGCGTGTGTGACTGAGTTCACTGTACTACTGCTATTTTACTTCTGTATTTCTACATATTCTGTGGCTGGGGCTCGATTACACATAGAACAGAGGATTCTAACAAGAAGTTCATTGAAACCATGCAATTTCCATTCTTTAATTACCTGTTATTCTTAGATAAAACATTCGTTTCTGCACTATTTGAAATGTTTCGAGTCCTCTGGTGTATACTACAAAACCATGTTTTTACAATTTAAAAAAAATTCACTTTTCACTAAATCAATAATATTTCGTACAAAGATATCGTTACAAGACTAATACAAGGCAATTAATGTTTCTTAGTGATTAAATTACGTTTAAGGAAATTAAAAATTGGAATTTCCATGCACGAGCTTGTATTCATATAACTGCAAGTTCATGTCATTTTGGTAAGTGGCCACCCTTGACTTATTTGTCTCCCTATTACGAGGCAGAGTTAGACAAATTTATTGTATTTTCAGTTTTTGAATCATAAAATTTTAACAATTTGTCTAATCAACATTTTCTCTTCGACGAAGCATAGCCTATGTTACAATAAAACATAAATAAATAATTCAATTTGAATAAATGTTAGGGCTCAAAAACTGACTACAATAAATTATACAACCCTCGCCCCATTTTAAGGGATGAGCAAAATATAAAAACAATTCATTCCATCTTAATCAATTGGTATCACACCGTCAACGAGATAACAATGAAGAACAGTTTCTGTATGCTTTAGCATGCAGGTATCCTTGGAAGCAAGCATATATGTAAGCGAAACCTCAATAATTTTCAGAGAGACTAATTGTTAGACACGAAAAAATGTGCGGGTTCACAGACCAGTAAGCTAAACTTCAAAGATACCTGCATGTTCAGTGTAACTCTTTGATAGTTCGTTGGCTGTATGTTGACGTTATGAGTACTGTGATTTGGCCTGAAATCGGTTCTTTATTTATTATTGGTACGGAGTCCTCAAAGAGGTGTCAAATATATCTCAGGCCAATTGCTAAAGTAACACAAATGCATGAGTACTTCAATTCTAGTTTGTACCAAAGTAATCAGAACATGTAAAAGGTCTCTTATAATTATTAGTGTCGCGTAACTTTCGCGAAAAGAATTTTTCCGCGGTTTGTTTCAGTGACTTACAAGTCTTCTTCGAAACCAGTGATTAGTAGAGACCCTGGTTTTTCGCGAAAAGAAATTGGCCGCACTTTGCTTCAAGTGCCTTACGTGCACATCTGCAGTTCTGCTTCGTGGTCAGTGATTGAATATTTTAACTCTTTCGAGCCTCGGAATTCTACCGGCAAATCACAGCCGTGAGGTGTTGCAGAGATTTTATTGTAATTGGCTCAGACACGTAATATATTGCTGTTTATATAGACACGCTGCAAATAACCATGAAGCAGAATTGCAGATGTGCACGTAAGGCACTGAAACAAACTGGAGCTAAATTACTTTCGCGAAATTTCCGAGAGTGAAATTTTAGTCAGGTGGACCAATCCCACCGGGAATCGAACACGGATCGCCTTGGTGGGAGGCGAATGGTCTGATCGTTTGGCCACCGCGGCCCCAAAAGTTCATGAGGGTCAAGTGTTGAACTCTACAACTTTTGAGTGGTCAGAACAAAGACTGGGGCATTTTCTCCAAAAGTCTGCAATCAATAACAAAATAATCATTCGTGTAGGCTATGTAATATACAAACCTTCCTTCCCTCGATTCGCAGATTATGCTCTGTTATGTATAGGAGAGTGAAGTTTAGTCTGCTACGAAATGATAACGCGAATTTTGCATGTCTCTGGTTATAAGGTTATTGGCAGCGTGTTGTTGTGCAAAGACGTCTTTCATTTGACAGCACCAATCATAACATGGTTATTACGACACCACACGTCTGTGATTTGCGGGTAGAACACTAAGACGTGTGACAGTTAAAACATACAATCACTAAGTATGAAGCAGAGATGCAGATGTGTACGTAAGACACTGAAACAAGTTGTTGCAAAACTCTTTTTTGCAAAAATCAGGGGTCTCTAGATATAAGACGTCCAGGATGTTAGATGGCTCAGTCAATCAGAATTGTGCACACTGGATAATAACATGAGTTCATGACCTTCATTCGCGCACATTGTTATACTTTAACAACAATATTTATGTACAGTTAAAATAAGAGAAACTAACTGATTGTAATTTAAATTGAGTGACAAGATGTGTGTTGTTGGAATTTAAAAGAAAAATTAATTCGAATAGTATTTAAATATTTAAATAAGAGTAGTAAAATCGTGTAAAATACAAAATCATATAGTTTTTATTGATGCGATTGGATTTTAATAACCCAACTGCTAATTACAAACCAAAACCATCACACAATATACTGAAAAAAATTGCGTCATCTAAATTTCTGGGATTAAGTTTGCTTAAAAGTTGTTTACAATTATTTTTATTTTTATTACTTTTTGAAATAAGATTTTAACAGATATTTAAAAATTATTTCAATGTAATCTAGCATGAAGAAAATTCAAAATGAGCTTCAGTAGAAATACTGTAAGATAAGTAGTTACGCTTCTTTGTTAACAATTATTTTAGTATTGGATTCTCTTTAAATTAAAATACGTACAATCATTTTGCAATTATTGTAATCCAACAAAACCCAACATGTAGGAAAGTTCAAACAAGTAAAAAATAGGCGTTTTGACAGCTACTCGAACAAATTTTATTGTAAACGATCAACTTTGTTAGACGGAAAATTTTTGATGACCACATATTTTGTCAAATATTAGTCTTCCAACTTTATTGTCAAATATAGTTTGACACTAAATATGTACAGTGTGGCATGGCCGTAAATATATACTTCAACATAAACAGCACATGAAATAACCTGCTAAAGTCTTAAAAATTCAGTACGCAAAGGTCATTTCTACAGTTTCCTTTGCTCCTCTCAATCACTTCTAGTTATGTATAGTAGCTACAGAAATGATTGCGTAAGAAATTATAGCCAATGTGGTTAATAAGACTGAAATATATAAAAGACTTAATATATTTGTGTATAAACATTTTATTACACATAATCCGTCTTAAAATGTTGAGCACAGATTTTGTTGTTTTTATGAAAACATGCTTTAAAAAACAGAAAACATAGTTATGACACAAATAAGTTTGAGCAATAATTGTAGACGTAACAGATTTTATTCTAACTCAATAGCCGAAATATGAGGAATAAATAAGGTAATAGCATTTGCTCATTAAACCAATTTTCATTTTTGTGGCAATAACATTAGAAGAAAAAATGCTATGAATGTACTTTTTAATAGTTTAGATTCGTTAAGCTGGTGAAGAATATATAGCTTTTGTAACAAGTATTGGATATGAGTACATATAAATACGCCAAGATAAAAAAAAAATACGATATCAAATTAAGTTTTAAAAAATACCTTCTCATATTAAACAGTTACAAATTTTTTAAGAAGACTCTTACAGGAACAATAATAATTTGTCTTTTTGTTATACTGTAGTAATGAACACAGAAAATTAAATAAATGTTTTTGATGATTCTAGTAATGGTTTTGTATAAGAAGACAAAATATAATTACTATTTGTATACTGACTAAGCATGTTGCAAGACATTTTCAAACATGCTTTGACTTTCCGATAAAATTATGAGCGTCGAAATTAATACCATTATTGAAATAACAAACTAAGGATTGTATATCACGACAAAAAATTTTATTTTGTAGAAGGGTGAATTAAAATATCATTTGTACTGAATTCTCTAGCACATTTCCAGGCAGAGAATTTTATTAGCTGTATATTTTTGTTCAATATTCAAGGATTTTTCTCTAATTGTGAAGTGAAATAAAATTCGATTAAACATTACCCTTTATTAAATTATTGTAACAAATAATGGCACGTATCTGTAAGAGTTGACAGGTAAATCGCTTAGAATTCATACAAAATATTCTACAAATATTAACGCAATTTTTGTGTTTTGTAGTCGGTGAGCATTTCCTTTGTCATAGCACTAGGTTTCATTAAAACTGCAACATGGAGTGGAATCGTAAACACAATACAACTAAAATATATGGTGAACCTTTTCCCCTAATTAATTTAGAACACTGAAACAACTCTTTTCTTATATTTCTTATACAAAAATACAATAACAACACTTCGCAATGACATTGATAGCAGTATCTATTCATGTCACTTCAAGCATAGTCATAAAGATTAACCTACATTGTTATTCTTTTAACACATTCTTCAATATTAAATCCTCCTTACAATGTATTTCTATCATAGTTATCATCACTAAGCAAGTATTAGACACATCTTATTACTTGTTTTTTTTTTAAGAAGTGTGCTCGATAAACAAAATTTTATCAATAAACTTTTTACAAATCCTTGCAGAAGTCAAAGCTTATAATCTAGCACTATTGAAGTAGTGTTCGAATATTTCTGTCAGATATGTCACAGGTAGCGTGCGAGGCTCGATTGCCATAGATGAAACAAAATAAAATATATAAAACTCCCAAAAAATGTATCATTCTGATATATCGAACAGTTTGTTGCGGAACTCAGAATGGAATTTTTTTTCACTGGATGTTTACTTTCAAACAGAAGAATGGCACATTAAAGGCAACGAACTGTCTTCAGATATCCAAATCTTGATTTTGCTTGTCAATTCACGTCTTGGTATCTTGCACGCACTGTTTTCAGAATGGCAACAGGAATTACAGCTGAATGTATGGCGTCTAAAATGTCAAGTTCTTAATGTGAGAAGTGCGAGAACGCTGGCAGGTGCGCCATTGAACGATTATCACCACACCAGTCCTTCGTTCTGTAGAACCTGCGGCTCCGAGAAACCACCTGAAACAAAATATTTCATTTCAGTCGTGCATACTGACATACTCTACATAAAACAATGCCGATCAACTTAAGGGGGGAGGAGGGGCTCCCTGTAAATTTTAATTATTTTAAAATGAATATTATATGTACGAGACTTTGTTTTATAGGCATACGTTGTGACTATTTTTACAGTAATGAAAATTTTCTAGCATTGATAGTTTTTTCTTAATGGCATGTCAAAGCCGAAATTTGCATAAAACAGTTTTATACAAGAAACGAAAACTAACGGACACAGAAATTAAATAATTCACACTGAAGACACTGAAGAACAGTGTGGCGGACTACGTGTAGACATGAATAAAACAACATATTGCATATTTTTTTGTATTTTTTAAAAGTCGCTGAATTTGAAATAAAAAATTATCAACTTTCTGTTTCTTTTAATTCAAAAAAATTTCATCGTAATATTTTTATACAAGTGCAGTTGTAGCCAGTGATACTGTTCTTCAGTGTGAATTATTTAGTTTCCGTAAGTGAATATGTTTTCGTTTCTTGTATAAAACCGTTTTATGCAAACTTTGGCTTTTACTTGCCAATACGCAAAATTATAAAAACTAGAAAATTTGCATAGCTTTAAAAAATAGTCACAATGTACGTCTACAAAACCAACAATATCTAGTACAAATCCAAATTCTTAAAATAGTAAAAATTTTGTGTGAACTTCCCCCTTTAAGACATAAGCTGGAGATTCGCGGATTTCGATAGCAATATATTTTTTAACACAGACTAGATCTGATAACGTACAATTGTTAGGGACCCTGGTTCTTCGCGAAAATAATTTTGTCCCACCTTGTTTTAGTACCGTACGTACACATCTGCAGTTCTGCTTCGTGGTCAGTGATTGGATATTTTAACTCTCTCGAGAATTGTAACTCTACCAACAAATCACAGCCGTGAGGTAATGCAGAGACTTTAATGTAATTGGCTCAGACAAATGATATACGGCTCTTCATATAGACACGCTGCCAAAAATCTTGAAGCAGAATTGCAGATATGCACATAAGGCACTGAAACAAAGTTGGGCAAAATTATTTTCGCGAAAAATCAAGGCCCTTCACAATCGATATGTCGGCCTAACTTTGTTGAAAATTGGTTTTACCGTGTAAAATGACTGTTCGAGACAAATTAAATTTATTAGTTAAAAGTGAATTTCTAGATTAACTAGTAACTAGAGACACGATTGTATGGCGAAAAATTTTGCATCTATTCCCAACAATGCACACGTGCTGCTCTGCTTCATGGTCAGTGATTGTCACTTGTCACTTGTCACATACGTACGATGACACAGTTCTCTTACTCTGATTGGTGCAGTCAAAAGAGATGTTCGAAAAAACACGCGCTGCCAATAACCATTAAGCAGAACTGTTAATTTGCACGTGTGGCGTTGAAATAAAATGGTGCAAAAATATTTTCGAGACAAAACATGGCCATCCTTAGTAGAAGGCCGGAGTCTTGAATGTGGCAACGCTGCATCGGAGGCCTGCTGCCGGTCACTCTTTGGCTGCCCTAGTCAGTGTAGACGTGTACACGCCACTAAAGCTGCATCTATACATGTTGCAGAGACTAGGGTGGCCAAGAAGTGACAAGCAGCAGGCTCCCGATGCAGTGTTGCCACATTCAAGACTCCGGCCTTCTACTTAAGACAGCCAGGGACAAAATCGTGGCTCTACTAATATGCTACCATCATGCTGCATTTTGTCCCAACAGAATCAGGGTATGTATTTAAAATCAGTTTTAACAATGTTACACTTTACGATGTCGGCTTCCACTTAAGTTTTAATAAATTATTATTGCAAAAAATCCAGAAAATCGGACTAAAGCCCTTAACAAATGCCATTAAAAATAATTTCAAATTTAACAGCTTTATTCTAATTAGTTGACACAAATGTACAGAAAAATAAATAAAATGTGTGCCAAATAGACCAAACTGAGTTTGTTAATCAAAGTTAACTGTGCACCAGTGACAATGTACTGCTGTTTAATTTTAGTTAATACTTTCTCTGATAGTTATTACGACCGGATACATGTTTGTCTACAGGCGATTGACACACTGTTTTTTTTTATAAAGGAACTGAGAACAATTTATTTCTTGCATTCCACAAATAGGGATCACGTGTATATTTCACTTACTTGTAATTTTTTTTATGTTGAAAATAGTATAGTTAACAAGCAGCAAAATATATTCACTATTATTCTCAACATACACAACCTTCAACACATTAAAAAAAACCGAAGTTTTCAGGTGGCTAAACTACCAAGTTGTGGACTTTAAAAAAAACTAATTGTGGGTCATGAAAAATTGTTATTACTTCAATGAACTTAAAACATTGAGCACTTATTTGCATCATTTCAACAGCCCACCTGACGAACTGTGTTATTTGAATTCTAAGCGTTCTGTTAAGAATGTAACTCTGACAGTGATTTATGACATTAAAAGTGTTGAAACCAACTTGAAAGCTAAGAGACGCAGTGATTTCGTAAAAAATACCATACATAATACAGCACTAGATACGACTCTGTGAGTAGAAGATTACAAAGTCAGGCTTGGTACATAATTACATGGCCATTATATTAAAATCAGTAAATGTGGGTGAGATTATTAATATAAGGTTAGACTCCACCGTACTGTGTACAACGGAGAAGCATAGCTGCCGTTGCAGATCGCCATAGGCTCAGGATAATATCAGATATGATATACTGTTGCCCAAAGAAAGTAGTGCGAACTTTCTTGTATTTAGTATTTAGCAATTTGGTAACGGGATCGAGAAACTTCCATGCCGTAAGAAAAGTTACCTGTACCAAGGTCAGTTCTACTACAGATGTGAAAGACCAATGTTAAGGCGAAGCTCTCTAGTTTTTTACTATTTTAGCGAAATTAAATTTTACGTCTAAACGACAGCATATAGCAAAAATATATCCGACAGTTTTGTTTAAAATCGTCTTATACATGTTAGCTTTTTTTTCGAGGCTGTAAATATTATGGTTTTAGCTCGATATGTAATTACCGAAATTCTGGTTAATTGACATTTTAGGTGAAACCGTACTATTTCCTGCTTTGAAAAGCAGCAGAAACAATTTAAACAAAACTGCCAGACGAATTTTCTATACCTTCTGTCGTTTAAGATTAGAAGATAATTATCGCAAAAGGCAAAAACTAAAGAACATTACCTTAAAAATTTGGCAAGGGAAATTTTTGTTCGCTTGAGCGCTGGTATTTGTAAGATGTGTAGACTGACCAATCAGTAGAGACTGGAAATATTCGAGGGGGGTCACTGGCTTGTAGGCAACTTTCCAAGGATATCTGTGTATTCAAGCAGACATCAGCTGTTCATTGGCTGCTCGCTGACACAGCCATACCACATTATTATGTTAGTTGATTATTTATTACTAGAGACACGATTTAGTTGCGAAAAGATTTTTGCATCACTTTGTTACAACGTCTCAGGTGCTGCTTATGGTTGTTGCGAGCGTGTTTTTGTTCAGGCATATATCCATGGCCGTCTGATGTAGTAGAAGGCCGGAGTCTTGAATGTGGCAACACTGCATCGGGGGCCTTCTGCTTGTCACTTCTTGGACACCCTAGTCTCGGCAACATGCATCGATGCAGCTTTAGTGGCGTGTACACGTCTACACTGACTGTACAAGTAACTGAGGACATAGTGTACACAGGACTGTGGAGTCTAGCCGGCTGGTCGTTGAACCCGCGACGTGTCCGGGTCTCAATTCATATGATACAATTTACGCCGCTTGCTATAAGTAGAGCCAATGATTTTTAGTGAAAAGAATTTGGCAACAATTTGTTTCAGTACCGTGCTTCATGGTTATCGGCAGATTGCATTAGTGCAGTGACCGTTCACTCATTTGACTGCGCCAATCACAACAAGGTTACAACAACACCACACGTCTGTGATTTGTGGGTAGAACGCCGAGACGCTGAGAGTTAAAAGCATCCAATCACTGACCACGATGCACAGTTGCAGATGTGCACACAAGGCATTGAAACATATTGTTGCAAAATTATTTTCACCGAAAACCACTGTCTCTAACTGTATAAGATTAGTAGGGCCACGATTTTGTCATGTAAAGATTTTTGCTCCACTTTGTTTCAGTGTCTCTCGTGCACATCGGTAGCATTTCTTCATGGTTATTGGCAGCGTGTATTTGTTCAGACACGTTTCTCATTTGACTGCACCAATCAGAATAAGATTATTGTGACTCCTTACGCCTGTAATTTGCCAAGGCAAGTGAGAGTAAAATAATCCAATTACGGGCGATGTAGCAGAGCTGTAGTGCACATGACGCATCGAAACCAAATGTTGCAAAAATCTCTTCATCATAAAATCGTGGCTCTAAATATTAGTCATTCCACTATGGAGGTTTTAATTACTGACTCGAAGCGTTTTCCTCGTAAAGCCAAATTTTTTGCGTATGAGCATAGCCATCTTTAGTAGAAGGCCGCGGCCTTAGATCTGGTAACCCTGGCAGGAAGGGTCATTTCAACACTTCTTTATCTCGCCAAATGCAGTGACTTCTCCTGATTCGCCAGTGCGTAGAGCATAATAACGAATCAGGTATAGCCACTGCCTTTGGAGAGCTAAAACAAATGTTAAAATGACCCTTCCTGCCAGGGTTGCCAGATCTAAGGCCGCGGACTTCTACTAAAGTTGGGTATGGTATGAGTGACTTTGAAAGTGTAACAAGAGCATATCGTCTAACACGCTGCTAGAAACAGGTGAAAATTTTGCACGTCCCAGTTAATGGATAGTTAAGGACAAAATTATGCCGACTCTTTCTCATGGCAGCTGGAGTTCCAACACGTATGCGTAGACACCCGGAAATTTCGCTGGTTCAGTGACCTGCTAGCTGGACTCCACAATCCCATGTACACTCCGTATTCAGCAGCTTGTACATTACATATTTGTAGATAGAGATGCCTGATATTCGAGAAAAGATCTTGAACCAATTTGTTTCAATACATTTTGTGCACCTATGTAGAACGGTTTCATTTTTTTTTACAGCGATTCTTTGTGAATTGACCAAAACGTTGTGCTTGTGCTAATCAGAATTAAGTTACTGCAATACTAGCCTATATGTCTGTGATTTCTGATTTGTCAGTAAGATCCCAAGACATTGAAAACTAAAATTATCCCATCGTTAACCACGAAGCAGAGTGTTAAATATTAATACGTGAAGCATTGAAACAAGTAAGCGGAATTATATTTTCGCGTATATCAAGATAACCGAAGTATAAGTGGGTACCAGAAGTTTTCGCGAAAAGGTTATTTGCATAATCTTGCTTAATTTCCTTTCGTGCACACCTGCAGTTCTGCGTCACGGTTATTGGCAGCTTGCATTTGAGCTGAGCCTTTCCTCATTTAAATGTACCAATCAGAACAAGGTTAATTGCGACATCGCGCGTCTGTGATTGGCGGATAGAACCCCAAAACGCTGAACGATCACTGACCATGAAGCAGACATGAAAGTGTGCACCAAAAGCACCATAACCGCTTAGTGCAAAAATTTTTTCGCGAAAACTTTCTGTCTTTTAATTAAAAGCAATGCAAGTGAAATTCGTCAGCATTTTAGATAAATATTTATTACTTGAACGTAGTAAATAAGAAAAAAAATTTTTTTCTAATTCACGCTTTGCTTTTTGACGCAAAACTTCAAAGAATTAAAAAAGCTAGACGAAACTTAGTTGCTTTGGAAATGTTAGTACTAATTTAGTGTATCTTCGCGTAAATAATAGAGAAAATATTTACGAACTAAGCAGAAACAAAATAACTAGCATTCAAACAAACAAGTGACAATTATAGAAAATACGTTCACGTGGATAATATAACAAATAACATTGCGGAGAGAGCTCATGCAAATACAGCATGCTTTCTAAAATGAAAGTTTTTAAACGTTTAGGGTACTAAACTGTGCTGTCGTCTCTGTTTCGCATCACTAGGAACCTGAAAATTTCGCGTTTTCATTTAGGCAGAAGCTAGATTTCAAATATCTCTACGTTTGTGTCACTTTTGCCATTAGTTCTTGATTTCTTTATAGTGCCCGGTAGTTTTCGTGAAAAGATTTTTCCGCACTTTGTTTCAGTGTATTACGTGTACACCTGCAGCTCAACTTCATGGCTATAGACAAAGTGATTTTTTTTTTGGCAGAGTCGTTATTCATTTGAATGTGCCAATCAGAACACGGATAACTGTCACACATCACGTCTGTGATTTGCGGGTTTAACCTCAAGACGCTGGGTGTTACGGCATCCGATCACTGGACACACAGCAGAGGTGCAGTTACGCACGTAAGGCACTTTTCGCGGAAACTACCGGGCCCTACTTATATGATAGATCCTGGATAGGACTGACCGAATGATAAAGAATCAACTAAATGCACGCACATGCATGTGATATCACTATGTCAGAGAGCAGCCAATGAACAGCCATTGTCTGCTTGAATACACAGATATTCTTGGAAGCTGGCCAACATGTCAGCGAACACGGGAATATTTCCAGTCTCTGCGCATCACTTCAGTAAACTTTAATAACAGTACATTTAAAAATCATTTAAGAACCATAATATCAAATGATAGAACATCAGATGTCTACAACACTGTCACAATTTTATAAAGTTCCGCGAAACAGGTTATATGTTATTGTAGGGACCCTTGTTTTTCGCGAAAAAATTTTTGCCCCACTTTGTTTCGGTGTCTTACGTGTACAACTGTACTTCTGCTTCATACTCATTGATTGGATATTTTAACTGTCACGAGCCTTGGGATTCTATCGACAAATCACAGACATGTGGTGTAGCAGGGAAGGTTATTGTAATTAGCTCAGTCAAATGATAGCCATACACACGCTGTCAATAACCATGAAGCAAATTTGCAGATGTGTACGCAAGGCGCTGAAACAAACTGAGGGAAAATTTCTTTTCGCGAAAAAACAGAGGTCCCTAGTTATTTGTATGATTTTATGGCAAAAAGATTTTTGCACCAATTTGTTTTAGTACACACATACAAATTTGCTTCATGTTCAGTGATTGGATGTTTTAATTCTCAGTTGTCTTGGGGCTCGACTAGCAATTCACAGACGTATGACGTCACAATTACCTTAAACTTATTGATGCAATCAAATGAGAGACATGTCTGAACAAAGACACGCTTTCAATAACCATGAAGCAGGGCGGTCGGTGTGCACGTAAGACACCGAAACAAACTGAAGCGAAAGTCTTTTCACGACAAAATCGTGACTATAGTTATTGGCAGAGCTAAGGTTGATTATTCCATAGGTTAGAAATAAAATACGTTTTCTTGTGGGAGAGCTTGGCACAGGGAGAATTTCTGCCACTAGTTTCGCTTCAATCACCAAGAGACCAGATTAATAAGAAACCGTAGTAAAATTAAATTTTAATGAACTTGGAAATTATATTAGTCATTTAATTTAATTTTAAAGTGAAAATAAAGCGATTTCGCGTTTGAAATTATCGATTTAATGTAACTTAAAATTCAGGAAAGCTCTGTGATTGGTCAGTTTGGTGCACTAGCGATACCAGCGCTCAAGCGGCAGAAATTATCCCTGTACCAAAGTTATAACACCGATATTTCTAATCTGTAGTAGAATTAACCTTAGTACAGCTAGGTTGTTTCTTCTACGGGTTGAAAAGACCTCTATTGAAATATTGTCACATTGACAATTTCTGCCGGTACAAGGTGTAAACTGACCAACCATAGAGATTTCCCTGAATTTTAAGTTACATGAAGTTCATAATTTGAAGGCCAAAGTTGATTTAATTTAACTTAATATTAAATAAAATAACTTCTACATTTAAAACGCCTAGTAAAAAATAATATTTCTACGATTTCGTATTTAATTAAGAACGCTAGCGATTTAAGCGCACCTGGCAGCATAATTTTTCCCTTTGCCAATCTCTCCCATACAAAAACACATTTTCTTTCTAACCTGTAGTAGATTAACATTAGTAGAGCCAATGGTGTCTTATGTAAATATTCATGCACCATTTCGTTTAAGTGAATTTTGTGTACATCTGCAGCTCTACTTCCTGGTCAGTGATTGGACGTTTTAATCCTCACACGTCTTACGGTTCTACCCACAAATCACAGACGTGTGGCGACGCAATAACCGTATTCATATTAGTGCAGTCAAATTAGTCACATTTTTTCCACAAAGACATGCTGCCAACAACAATGAAGCATAGCTGCAGCTGTGCACATGAAGTACTGAAAAAAGTTGTTGCAAAATTCTTTTCAAGAAAGTCATGAGACTCTATTAATAAGATTACCACGACACCACGCGTCTGAGGTTTGCTGATGTAACCCAACGAAACTGGGAGTTAGAAATTCCTATAACAGACAATGAAGCAAAGATGGAGACGTGTGTGAAACTTATTCGAACTAGCTGGTGCAAAAGTCTTTCCGCGAAATTCGAGAGTCCGTAATAACTATCCACAGATACAAATCGGCAAAAATTCGCGGGTACACTAATCTGTAGACTAGCCTCCAAGAATATCTGCGTACTCAAATAGATAGTAGCTGTTCATTGGATGCTGGCTGGCACAGTGATACCACATGATTGGGCGTGCATTTAGTTGCTTCTTTATTATTGGTTCAGCGCTCTCCAGAATGTGTCAAATAAGTTAAAAGCCAAATGTGAAAGTGACATGAACATAAAGCAATTTGAATTATAGCTTGAATGCAAAAGTAAATTCGAATGTATCAGGTCCCTGGTATTAGATGAGGGACTGGTAATTCACGCAAAAATAATTTTTTACAACAGCTTGTTTCAATGTGTTATGTGCACATCTGCAGTTCTGCTTCATTGTTACTGGCACCCTGTCTTTATGCAGAGACGTGTCCCATATGACTGCGCCAGTCAGATAAAAGCTTCTGCGACACCACGCGTCTGTGGTTTACGGACATATACTCAAGACACTGAAGCATAATTACAGATGTGCACGTAAGCTACTGAAACAAACTTTGACATAGTTATTTTCGCCAAAAATTCACGGCCCTACTCATTATTGATCATGAAGTAGAGCTGCAGATGTGTAGGTAAGATATTGAAGCAAGTTAGCTCAAAATTATTTTAGCTAGGATCAAGGGTACGAAGCTGTCTCCCCGCTTGGAGAATCTGAAGGTAAAAGCGATGTAACATGGAACACAGTTCAATCTTAAATTCACTAGTTAGAAACTTATATGTATCGCGCCGGCACTTGTGGTAGCTCGTGAAAGGAAGGGAAGACATTTTTTGTTTTTACAACTAGGACTTTCATCGCACACCTGCCTGTTACCCCACAGGTGCCCGCATCCTAGACAGCGTTGCCAAACTTACCTAGACTCCATCACAGTGAATCAATATGTTTCACATATTCTGACACGGAAAAAATAACTAGAGACATGAACTTTTTGCGAAAAGAATTTTGCCCCACTTTGTTCCAGTGCCTTATGTGCACGTCTGCAGTTCTGCTTCATATATATTGGCAGCGTGCCTTTGAACTGTGACGTTTCTCATTTGACTGTACCAATCACAATAAGGTTACTGTAACACCACACGTCTGTGATTTGCGTGTAAAACCCCACGACACACGAATGTCAAAACATCCAATATCTAACCGTGAAGCAAGTCTGCAGACGTGCACACAAGTCACTGACACAAAGTGAGGCAAATTTATTTTCTCGAAAAGTTCATGTCTCTAAAAATAACTCATTCATAGGGACCCTGTTTTTTTTTTTTTTCCGCGAATAGAATTTTGTCCCACTTTGTTTCAGTGCCTTACGTGCACATCTGCAGTTCTACTTCATGGTCAGTGATTGGATAGTTTAATTCTCTCGAGTCTTGGGATTCTACCGGCAAATCACAGCCGGGAGGTGTTGCAGAGACTTTACTGTAATTGGCTCAGACAAATTATATACGGCTCGTCATATAGACACGCTGCCAATAATCATGAAGCAGAATTGCAGATGTGCACGTAAGCAATGAAACAAAGTGGAGCAAAATTATTTTCGCGAAAAACCAGGGTCCCTAATCATTGAATAACTTACACAGAAACGTGCTCGGCTTGAGCGCTGGCATTTTTGACTACCAGATTTTCACTGTCATTTGTTACATGAGTCCATGGCGCTCTTTTTTGGCGACACCGGAAACAGGATAGCTAAGATAGCAGAAGCGAAACTAGCACACCCTAGAAGAGCTCTTGCCACACGAATATTTGGTGAATTCATCTGACTTGTCAGTCTGCAAGTACTTGTCTAAGTCAGATATCCATTGGTTTGTTACCTTACAACCTTAAAAATTAATTGTTTGCTGGGTCTAAAAAATATAAATTGTTTCGTGAAATAACGCTGTGCATTTAAATGTTAAAATTAATTAACCTTGGCTTTGATAAAAAAAATGTTTATATGTATATGTTTACATATATATATATATATATATATATATATATATATATATATATATATATATATATATATATATATATATATATATATA